>OX377204.1:80724986-80901893 GCA_947396885.1 Heligmosomoides polygyrus polygyrus | reverse complement strand
AATATGATGTACGCAATCCGGAAAACCCAAAAGATCCTCAAGATTTGGCATCATGGATCGATATTGGTGAGCTGCATAAGGTCGAACAGTCCCGTGATTACGAGAAAGAGAAGTGAGGGATTCTTTGGTCGTGCAGCCGAGTGCAATATCTCTGTAGGGCATGTCAGGTCAGTGCAATTACGGTCGTAGAAGACCTCTACATCGACGCTCGAACTGGTGCGTCAAAATAATGGCGTCTGGACTGGTTGAAAATTTCGAGCGGAAAAATACTTAATATGAATTCTGGGCTTCCCAGCATTCATTCTGCAAAGACTGAGCATGAAACGCTGTAGAAGCTCAGCCGCACTTTTGAAAGAAGTCTTCACTTTAACCAGCTGAAATTCGGGCATCTGATTACCTGGCTTCTCGACATTTGATGCTTGGAGTCTCTACATTGCGTACGACTAGCCAACATATTTTTGGACCAACTCATTTACTTAGGACGCAGATATTCGCAGCCAAAATCGGCGACAGGGAGTGCTCCTTACCAAGGTTCACCTGCAGTTTTGACGAATTTCAACCAACACCCATAGTGAACTCGAAACGCAAATTTTATATGTCATTTTCCCTCCTTAAAGGTGAGTAGATTGCAAGCTACAATAACAGGTTTAGACTGGGAATGCTTCCGTTGAAATAAACAAAATCGGTTGAAGCAGCTGCAGACTCATGCACATTTTCCTGCCAAATTTGGTATCAAATGATTTGTCGCAGCCAGGAGAAGTTCATAAACAGCAGAAAAATAAAATTTAATTAGGTTTAAGAATTTTAAAATTCAACTGGGCAGTACTATTTGCGCCTGGGGACATAATTAAGCGAGACTCGGCGACGGTGTTAGGTCGGGTCACAGTAATTAGGACCCTCCTTATTTGCGGCACTGGTTTTCAGGCTTCCATCCACTTTTTAATGGCAGTTGCATGCCCATTGGTAGGTACGGTGATGCTAGCAGCCCTTGTAAATTTTGGTGAGAAAACTTTTATTTTGAACAAAGTTATCATGATGCGACGCAAAAAACGCGTTTTTGCGTCGCAAACGTCGTTTGGTTGAATGTTTAGCGGCGGTACTGTATATAAAATTTTTAACAATGTGTTCATTTACTGAGTGGGTTAACCAAAACATTAAGGAAATCGTGGCAAAACCAAATTTTGTTTTCATGGATTAGAAATTATTCTAACCTTATTGGAAAGTTTCTAGTATCATGTAGAAATTTTTCATTTTCATTTGGAAGAGTCCGCTTCGACTTCAGAAGCCTTACCATTGAGTTGGCTTATAGGAAAGTCCTACTTGATGTGAAAAGTTTCCAATTCGACGTGATAATGGAACATGAACATTTTCCATACTACATATATTATGTATTATATCTGTATGTCTTACTTTGTTCTTTCAGTTGTGTCGCTCCTAATAACCCCGTGACTTCACTTCGCATCACTATATGATTTTGACATTTCGCCCTTGTTTACGCGGTTATCCACGTTGAAAAGTTTTTGGATAACAAACCAATAGAGAAGTGTTACCAAGTGGAAACGATGCACTGGCCAGTGAGAATGAAAGGCTGCTCCGATCGATGTCCTGCAATTCGTTCACCACCGATTGTTGAAATATTTGGAAGGAGGAGACAAGCGACAGTGTGAGACCGATCCGCATTCGGACGAAGAATCCTATAACCATTTAGAATAAGAGGCTCCTTAAATCAATAACATTCTAGAAAATAACGATAATTAAACAATTGTGAAGGAGTTTTTAATTTCTTATTTGCAGACGAGCGCCTGCTGATTTCGTAATTCTATTGCTAGAATAAGCATAATCAAAATGTGCACAATTTTTAATGATTGTAGACATTTCACTAAAGCGAATCTGTTCATGTCTGGTAAACATGCGTGAGCGGATTTCTGGGCTACTTTAGATCCCCGAATGCAACACAGAAAAAAATAAGTCCTAACGTGAGACCAATTGACTGGTCATAACTTGGCTCTTGATAAAGCTTCCACAAACTTTGAAGTATGGAAGAAGGTGCATAAAATATGGCTACCCTGAGCTGTTTCCTTGAAACAGCGGGTTTGCAGTGTCGTTGCATTTTTTCAGTTAATGTTCTATTTCATCCTATGTTTGCGTATAACCATTTGCTTTTCGGATCACCCTTCCTTTCGTCTTTGTTTTACAACCTTCTAAAACATTCTCGAGGCTGTAGCATTTTTGTCAATCTAGTATGAGAGTGAAGGTGATCAAAATAAATGGTAAACGAATAAGTGACTTTGTAATAGGAATAGGGGTGTTCGGCGGAGAGTCGTTGGATACATCGCCCTCAGAGAGGGGTGGGGCGAGGGTCGGGCTGAGGACAAGATGTCTGGGTCCCTGCCTTCACGTGGAGGCATCGCATTTCTAATCACTTCCCTTGGCCGTGCAGCTCTATCGTGAACTGGATTCGTTTCTGTGCACGAGTCTTTATGATGATGATTTTGTAATCGACTCAATGCTTCAGGTCTGCCTTTCATTGTCAGTCGAAAGTCTTCTGATAATGGCCAACATCTAGCGAATTTCATAAAACATAAAATTTTATAGTTTTACGCAAGAATATGTCAAGAAGAAGGCAAGAAGACCGTGTGGTAGTTCAGCGCTTAGTATAGTGTTGACATCATCACCAATCCTATAACACACCTTTGAATTTTTAATGACATCAGTGAGGCAGTACACTACAATCGCACGCGAATCCTGCTCGCATTGGATCTGACCTACTTTGAATCGCACGGAAGAGTTGACGCGAAGCTACCATGCCGATACTACGCAATGTATGGCAGGAGCCCCTCAATCGTACGGATGGTCCCTTTAAGTCGAAGGCGAGGGCTCCTGCAGAAGCTACAATACCGCTCAAATTCTTTGCAAAAAAGACGCTTTGCGACGGACTAATCCGTCACAAAGCGTCTTTTTTGCAAAGAATTTGAGCGGTATTGTACTGGGTGAGTCTTTTCATCATTCTTTTTTTCCTTAATCGATGTGTTCTGACCCTGGCTTCCTATTTTCGATTCACATAGGATGCGCTCTGTCACATCCTAGGTGGATCTCCTTACCCTAAATTACTGCGCCCCTTATTAGCGCACTTCGCCGATGCAAGAGCGCAACACGAGTTGCCGGAGAAGGGTGTACTGTTCTAGCGAAGGCACATATAGCTAGACACCTATTAGTAGAAGACTACTAAAGACACCTTTCTCGTATGAGAGCTAAATATGGCTCCGTTCATTGTTTTCTTTTCAGGATTTTTCAACCTGGGATGCTCTCTATAGCATCTCAGGTTGAAACGCCAGGGGAATACGCCACTCTCAGACTTATTTTATATGCATGAATGTACCTAGCGGGCTAAACGAGTTAGGAGGGGTAGCACCGGAACATTTTCTTACTTTGGTTTCATTGTAGGGCTAACTAAATATTATAATATAAATATTATAATTATAATATTAGGTTGTCCCATAAGTCTCCGCCGTTTTTTCAACGATTCACTGCAGATTTCGCCGGCGGTCTCTTGTATAGCGCTGCAAAGCTTTCGAAAGAGAATGATTTGCTCTATCAGAACAAGTATTGCATTTCTTCTTTCATCATGAATTTTTTCAATTTTTAGGTCGTTGAGGTGAAAAGTGAAGAAGTGAAAAACTATCCATTTGCGCACTTGTTCTCTCCGCTTAGGTTTGTAATTTTTTGCGCTGTTTTTTATAGCATTTGGAAGAAAATGTTCTGTACTACAAGAATATGTGTTGGTCCTATTTTCTCACTTGCCCTTTATTGATTTTTAAGCCATCAAATTGGGACGTCCGAAGGAGGATGGTTGTCTTTGCCGATAGCTCCTGCCCTGTGGTTGGACTTTTTGGGTTGGTGTTATATGTCATTCGAAAGAAAATGTCTTGCTCTATAAGAATATGTGTCGCGTTTATTGATTTCTATTGAATCTCAACAAAATGCCAAAAAGAGAAAAATCGTCTTCACCAGCAACTCCTTCTCCTTCTTCAGCTGTTGATATTCGAAAGAAATCAGCGTGAGCCAATAAACGCGACACAAATTCTTACTGAACAATACATCCTCTTTCAAACGACATATAACACCAAGCAAAAAAGTTCAACCACAGAACCGGAGTTTTGGTAAGAATGTGGAAGGAAAAGTCAGAATTCCCAATTTGATGGCCTAAAAATCAATAAAGGACAAGTGAGAAAATAGGACCAAAACACATTCTTGTAGTACAGAACATTGTCTTACAAACGCTATAAAAAACTGCGCAAAAAATTACAAACCTAAGCGGAGAGAACAAGTGCGCAAATGGCTACTTTTTCACTTTTTCACCTTTCACTTCAACGACCTAAAAATTAACAAAATTCATGATGAAAGAAGAAATGCAATACGTGTTCTGATAGAGCAAATCATTCTCTTTCGAAAGCTATGCGGCGCTATGCAAGAGACCGCAGGCTAAATCTGCAGTGAATCGTTGAAAAAACGGCAAGAACTTATGGGACAACCTAATATATTATAAATAATATATTATTTAAGCGCGCTACTAGAGTTTGGCGAGCCGCCGCTAGAAAATTGCAGCATTGCCTGCCATAGTTTATATGCAAAAATATCCTCGCCTAGTTTTTTTTTCGACCTCTTCAGGAGAAAAGTGAGTGTCCTTAGAATTCTATTATTTTATTCTATTTATGTATATTCACCTGGTGTTTTTTCACCAAAATCATAGATCCCCCTCTTCAACACGTATTGCGCTTTTGCAGGGATACCAAAACAGTAGAGCTCTGGCGAAAAGATTCTATTGCTCTATTTTATTTAATCGAGTACACCTTGATTTCAAAAGAGCTCCTGTTCAGCACTATCGTAAACACGTTTTGCCCACCGTGTCTCAAAAAGTGCGCTTTTAAACTCACTCGAAATTGATCAAATACTATTGGACAGAAAATGAATCACTTGAAAATTATGCACACTGCATTCGCAGAAAATAAGAATAAACGAATGAATTCAAGCAAGCGTAACGTCATGAGTTTATCACTTGAGGAAGGAATTGCCCTCAGAAGAATCAAAGATGAACGCGAAAATACACGGACGTCCGCAGTAGTTGAGGCTAATTTCAGGATTCGTAATTGCTCAGACAGACGTTTTCGAAAGAGAATCAAAGTCACAGAAAAATGAGGACGAAATCAAGGAGAAGTGCACTAGAAAAGGAACAAAATAAACGCTCTGACGCATATCACATTCTTGTGGTATACTGATAACACAATGATAACGAGACGAACGCCAAGGGCTGTATAAAATTCGGGAACGTTCTAAACAATGACATATTTCTGCTTTAGGCGAATCCAAAAGTAAAAAAATATTTATTCAAAAAAGGTAGTCTAATGAGTTGAGTAGAGGATGTGCAACTCTATTCGTAACATTAACCTTTTCGCTGAAAATTCAAATTTTTCAAAAATTTATCCTCTAAAAACCATTTTCTTGAAATATTGAAAGGGTTTAATCTGAGGGCATGCTGACACAGAAGGGTTCGTTTCAAATGCCGTTTTTGTATATTACAGATCACCCCATCAATTGTCAATTAGTTCGGTGAGTCGCCAGCAACGCTTTCATTAGCTACTGCTGCATGCCCAACTAGCCCAGAGTGTATCGCACAAGAGGTATAGTGATTTGCCCTTAAATGGGTTGCAGACAATGCATGTAAGAAAGTCCTAAATGAACAGGAATAGATAAGTGTGCAAAATTTACGACCTATGTACCAGTCATATGGAGGATATTGTGTGAACTATGACCGTGCCGACGGTTTGAAGTTACATATATCTGGACTGTTGCAGATTCTATTTACTTCAGTCGTAAACCTACGCGTTTCGCAATAACAAATGAAAACATTATCAAAATCAAGAATATGCCTAACCGATACAAAAGCGTAGAATACGACGTTAAGCAATCCTCTTCTGGGAGGCGCCACGCATCTTACTTCTACGACAGACCTGGAGGCGATTTAAATGCGTTGTCGCGAATGCGATGATCGCCCCCTCTCAATTCCATGCTCCGCGGTCACCGATCCCTAGAGGCACCCTGATGAGGTGCATGCGGAGCGGTTTGCAGCCGCAGCGCAGCCTATCGATCGCCTCTGCTCGCGCCCGCTCCGGGCGCGCGGCTGCCAGTATACACTTCAACCGGGATCTTGCGCTGTCGTGCTCCGCGGCTGCGGGACATTATGTACGAATGGTCGCCGCGGACGCGGCGACTCGCGCGGTGAGCGCGGCAGAAGACGTCGCAATTGGGTGACTTCAGCTTCCAGTGGTATCTAAACCTGCATCAAAACTTGCACATCAAGTGTTATAAAGTGTATACAAACTCAGTTTCACTACGATAGTGTGTCATATTTTCAGCTTTTCCTGAAGAAACATCATACGAAATTGAGCATTAGAACGTTGCTTAGTTTTATAACTCGAACTCAATTTCTGAACCAGATCATGTTTTCCTGCAGCTCCTGCAACAGCAGAAAGGGATATCAACAATTCAAACCTAGCGTCTGCAGCAAGTCATGAGGCGCAGCTCCCACGACCGCAGCTGAGCTCATCGCGCACGCGACAGTCGTCGTCGCGGGCGCGGCGACCATTCGTACATAAAGACCGCCCCTCGTGCTCCGCAGAGCGCCGACCTTTTGGCATCACGCGTCCATCAGCCCTGTTCCAGGAGTGGCCTGTGGGCTTTGCCGTCTCACCGCCTACCATTCAGAACAAAGGTAAGGGGGCCGCGAGCCTGACATGAAAGCTCGCCATCCATCGAGTCCTCCGATATATCTGTATTCCGGACTGCTGATGTGACATTCCTATTCTCACCTCACCTCAGCGACGATCGCCTCTTCTATCTATATCTCTCCGGTATCGTATATATATATATACGTATATATATATATATATATATATATATATATATGGTTCGGGAGAACGATCTGGTCAGCATTACAAACTCCATTTAGAGGTATCACAGAGACTGAAATGCAAATGGAAGGCGGTCCTACCTTGGTCTAGTGTGATTTGGACATTCGAAGTAATTCTGTCAGACCTGTTGCTGACCACATAAATTCGGTGAATACGAATTTACTGTGGCAGATAGACGCGTGTCGGAGATCGCAGGTCAAATTCGCCACAGGTGTGAGAACGATCTGGGCGTGAACCCTTGACGGGTCGTGGACGCTTTTCAGTGGAGTTCTGCGGCCTTTCCGTCCTACCACCGACCAAGTCGAGGTCTTCCGCATTCCCGGCCTGCCGTCGACCGCATCTTCTCCTCCCGTCCCCTTGTTGCGGTTGTTCGTTATTTTCTTAGTGTTTGTTTTTATAGAAGTGTCTGATTCTGCTGAAAGGTTGTATTTCCATCTCGGATGCACCACTGGGCAACTCCTGTTCATAGCATGCATTGTCATTTCATTGGAGTCGTGCCGGGTTGCGAATTGGGCAGACCTGGTAAATCGACGTATTGCTATTGTATTACTGTATTATGTCGTATTGACCCTGTGTGTGCAACTCGGTCCAGACCTGGTCTGTATTGCACCTATGAATTGGCGACGCCCCTAAGATAGGATCCGCCTCCCCAATCGGAGACTACTCGCGGCGCTCCCAGCTGGACCCAGAAAGCGAGGCATGGGGTGTTTCACACCCCTCCTTGGGCAGCGGGTTCCTAATGGGACATAGCTGACAAACGGCGATCGCCGATTTGCATCATGCGTATTTGGACACATTGATTGCGGTGGCCCACCGAAGAATGAATCAGTGTTTAATCCCATCCACAAAAATGTGATTCCAATTCATCGATCCCGAAAAGATGGGAGATTTGATTGGCCTTGGCGGGGAACCTAATCCAGGAAATCAGGTGCACACAGCTACAGTCGCCCCCTCAAATTGCACTGTGACTATTCCAAGAATGAGAAAATTATCGTTTTACACCAAATCGTGATTTCCTTCGAGCTTTGTGAGCAGGCACTGGCATTTTGCGCTACCTAACATTCCATCTCAGAAGCGTCTTCTCGCTGAACCCCACGAGGCGGAGTTCAATCGTTCGTCAGTCTGCCGCAAGCGGCAGAAATCTTTTTAAACATTTAAATTGTGGTGTGATTTTTCTTATTTTTTATTTACTTCTCTCTTCCTTCATCGATTCCATATTCTCCTTACCGTAATTCCTCATACGAGCACAAACACTTCTTAAGTAGTTACATAAAATATACCCTTTCTCCACCATACTCACCCACTATTTTGCCGTACTGTTTAAAGAATGTTAGAAAAATTGTTCAAGTTTTACGCCTGTTTGATGCTGAATGGTTAATAAAGTTTTGTGAAGAATTGCGATTAGTGGATGTGGAAAATCGTTTGATCGACCAACTACACCCATATCATTGTCTGAACCGTAGGAAATAAATGGTGCGTCGGCCGGAAACATAAAGTGGGAACCAAAACTCAGCACTGGAGAGGAACGGAATGTGGGTCTATCCTGCTCTGCAAACCATCCGTTACCATGGCAAAACCATTAACGCGTATTATTGTCCTATTTTCCAAGAGTTAAAAAAGATTGACTTGAAATTTAAGGAAAAATTGCTTGCCCATGACTGGCTTTTCCAGTGGTATTTCGTGACTGTCTAACTAAACGTCTTCCACCGTCCGCCGTGGCCCATTTCAAGACCCTAGAGTTCAACTTTTCGAAGTTCGAGAATTCTTAACCGAGATAGTTTTAGAGTTCGGGAGTAAGCTTGTGAGTCGTTTCTTGTTGCCGATTACTACGCCATGCTTTGGAGAAACGCTCACGTATTTTTTGAAGCACGTGCTTCAGGAACGGGACTCTCGTTCAAAACTTATTGTCAAAGGAAAACCGGCGACGCACCTAAATTCATTTCTAATACGGTGCTCGTCATGGCCTTAACGGCTTCTTATTTTTACGCTCGGGACGCGAGACCATTTTTGGCCGTTTTTTAGGAGATGAGGTTTCTTTTCTTCGAATCGCTGCCAGAATTCGATTATTGAGAATTTATGTATACTTTTAACACAGAATTAAATTATTTAAATATGTGTCTCCACATGTTGCTCAAAATTTGTCATACCAATGGCTGATCGTTGGACCATGGTACCAGATATTTTGAAGCTGGCGGTTCAACTGATCCGCCGTGATTTGCGCTACGAGGAGCACATCGACTTTTACCGGGTTTCATGCAAGGAACTGGATCATAGTCTGCACAAGAGCGATGCTATGGAATTACTGGCTGCTTTGAACCACCAAAAGCATACTGGACATTGATGCAGTCCAATCATCCATGCATCGGCCGGGAATCGTCGAATTCTCGTGGAATTCCCATTCTGGAGAGATATAGATGATGGAATTTCTGATTGGCTTGACCGATTCGTACAGGACATGAGGCTCGAGTAATCTCTCCGGACAAAGCCTCTCTGGAACTTAATCGTTGTTTGACACTTAGTGTCGGAGACTGAGTTGGATTACCTTAGCAAGTATTTCGGGATGTTCAGACTCTGGGGCCATCCGTTGGTCAGGTGGAGCCTGGCTGCAAAAAATGCGAGAAGAAGGAACAAGGCTGAAAGAGATCGAGAAGAATGCAGTCCACTTGATAGCGTGCCTTTTCAAAGAAACATTCAGCGAGGCACACTTCAACAAACATCATATTTGGCTAGCTTGAACATCTCTACAAATATCCGCTAGATGTCGGTTGGATGAAGACGTCTGAAGACTTCTTCCACAAGGCCAGAAGGTATCCGATCTATCTAGAATTCAAAAGAATTGGAGCTGAGAGTTTCCGATCAGAAAAGCTGTCTGTGATAAGCCGTCAGAGCCTTTTCAATAAGAACTCCAATTACTATTTGCTGCTTGACTGGCAATATGTTGAGCTCACCAAATGTTTCGAACACATTTCGTACCTCAATAGTGTTTTTCTCATTGCGGATAGGGCTGCTTCTGAACGAAAATCGATGGTGTTACACTTCTAGAGGCGTTAAAGAAATTTCCTAGCAGTGATATGACGAACGTATTGCTAGCTTACTTATTGATTCCTGGTTACGGTGTCACTGAGTTTCTAACGCATCGACGGATACGGATTGTCATATGAATACCTTGTTATTGGGCCAACTCCTAAGGAACTGAAGATCAAAACCACCGTCTATTCAGTTTGAAAATCTATGAGCTTCGTTTATATACCACGGCTACCGAAGCTTTGATCACATACAGCTTCTTGCCGCACATCATCCAAAGGAAGGGATTTGGCCTAGAACCACCAAAAGCATATTGGACCTTGATGTTATCCAAACAGAGTCGATGTCATTTTCGCTCACTCGTTTCTCCAACGTATCGCACTATCGTTACTCAAACTCAGTGCTCTATTCAGTAGATGGTGTTGCGCACTCGGGTCTTTTCCACGTTCCGCCCTATGTTCGTTCCCTCATCGTTAAAAACGATAGTTTTTGTTACGAGTCTAACAAAGCTCTGATTTTGTCGAACACGAAGGAAACAATGCACCTGGACCAGAGCGACCATTCCACAAAAGGAGTGCCATAGAGGAAGCCATCGTACCGGACGGTGGCGCGAACGTAGAACGTGTGATAGAAGAGCTTACGCGCACACCTGATGCTCTTGAAGAAGTGAGCAACATGATCGACGTGAACAGACATGAGATCGTCTGCGAACCGCGCCATGCAGATGCTATGTAATAGAAAATTTCCTCTATCGGAAAATGTCATTGCGTCTTCTGCGAAATGGTAAGCGTACATTATTTCGTTCCCGATCATTGGGACCGCCGAAGAACGTGCTAACAGATGCGGTTTCAGGGTTAAAAACGTAGAATCTGAATGACAACTGAGTGTTCTGGAGAGTCACGGAAGTGCAGAGAAAAGCACAGAAGGTGTAGTCATTTAGAAGACTGGACAGAACTCCACGGTATGCGCAACACACGAGAAAGCGCCATTAAGCAGGGAAGCCCAGTTGTCCTCCAGAGTGCATTCAACGAATCAGAAGATAACATCGCGCAATTAAGCATTCTTCTAGGACCACAGCAGCACCAATAGTAAATTTCGGAGACGCGGAGCACCGTGACGAAACACGATTGCTCTTAAGCGTTTGAGAGCAGGCACTGATATTTCGCACTGCTTAAAATTCCATTTCAGAAGGATCTACTCGAAGAAGCGCGTGAGGCGTATGTCAGTCTGCCGAAAGCCGCTGAAAATCTGCTTTGAATGAAAAAATATGTTTGTGAATATTTAATTTGCAATGTAACTTCTTCTGATTTTCCACTATTATTTTCATGCTTAATTTATTCGATCTTTTCCTTATCGCAGTTCCTCATACATCACGCAAACACATCTTAAATCGGAACTTAAGGTATGGCTTACCTCCATCATGCTCATCTAGTACTTTGCCGCATGGTTCATTCGTTGAAGATTTGACAAATGGGTTTGAGCACCCAAGTTTGAGGCTTGTCGCTAGATGGCCAATAAAGTTTGGTGAATGATTGCGGTTGGTGGACGTGGATCGTGTGGTCGATCAAGAAGTACCTATATCATTCACTGAACCGCCGCAAATAAAAACCATTTAAGGCACGACTAGATGCTCAAAGCCCGTCGAATTTGTTGCTTGCATCAGAAAATATCTTTCGTTTCCAAGCAGCAAGCTTTTTTAGGATTGCTTCTTAGAAGTTGTGTTGGGATTGGCAGTTATAACGGCCTTTGCCATTCCGTAATGTAGATTAGCTGAACGTTTAGCGGGGTCAAAGAACCATCATATTGTGCAAGAAGCGTTGGGGGTACACCTTCTAACGAAGCTATAAACCTGCTTGTAGTTTTAAAGACAACAGAAGTCACATGACATTAAATTCTAGACTGCTGCGTATGGATAACCTGCTAAGGAATTTGATCTGCTAGTTTTTCCTGTATCATGCTCATTTTTCGAACTTTTCACACAAATTATTTTTTACTTTATGTCACAACTATATGCGGAATAGTGGAAAACAAAACAAGTAGGATAACGTTTAAAATACAGCCTCAATCTGCGTAGGATTGGAATGCGCCATGCATTCTACTCCTACGGAGGACTTTACGAAAGCAATTTACATGAATATTTAGCCTGCACTGTGAATTGCCAAGCCTTCTCTGCCAAGTCGGCTGCTAATTTGTCGAACTCGATAGATGGAAGGGAAAGGCTAGGTGGACCTGGGTCGACAGTGACCCCTCCTCTGGTTGTGCTGCCACGCGTTGAAGAAATCACAGAGGAAAATAAATACTGCTGTAAAAAGCAACAAATTTAAGAGCTTGCAACAGAATATTAATAGGCTCTCAGTCACACTCGATTGTGTTCAGGATGGTGTGAAGGAGTCGTTAACATTCAAGACTCACATCCCTCTCCAGTGCTTAGCTTAGCTCAAAATAAGGAAAAACAGGCACGAGCAGACGTAAAGCTGCAAGCTGTGTGGAAGGCGTGCGACTCAGCACGAAGGTGTGGTTAATTAGGCGGTGTCTTCACACGCCATTCCCATTTCACGGCAAATTCAGACCTCAGAACCACTCTCCTTCTCAGAGACATCGTCAACCCGAAACAAGAGACAACGGGTAAGGATAAGGATAAAGGACGTATTACTCATTCCTTTTCGGATACGCCACGCATTCTACTTCCACGGGACGTCGTGGAGACGACCTGAATGCGTGTTTGGCCATACAATGATTTGCGATGGCCAACCGATGAAGAAATCAGCGCATTATCCTTCTCAGGCAAGTCTAGTACCTATTCACTGACTCCGGACTGACGGAAGGCTTGATTGGCCTGGGCGGGAAATCCGAACTCGGAACCTGGTATCGGGTGCACGCGACAGCCGGCAGCTTCCATACGAGCCCGACAGAAGTGATTTCCCTTAAATCGGCAGTCAGCGACAGAGTGACATTTTAGGCGTGCATTTATTCAGCTTTAGGACATGACGAATGTATCTAGAAGAAGGCTTGCTAAGATTAAAAAGCGCGCTTGACTGCGTGGGAACGAACGGAATATGAATGAGTTTTCGCGCCATCGTGCTTATTCAGTTCAGATGAAAAGAAGGAGCTGCACTCCGCACCCTAGAGTAGTTTCTTCAACGTAGCCCTTCCTTTCTAGGTTGAGGTATAGGATTGCGAACAGGTGAAATGTGTGAGCAATGCAAAAAATTGCAACGACTTGGTAAAGCGATAGCCAATTTGACTGCGCAGAAGCGAAAGGAATACGAATGAGTTTTAACACTAAATAGGTTATTCAATGCGAATACAAAGAATATGCTGGAACTTGCCAAATATCTCAACTCTAGATCTTTGACCTCTATAAGTTTAAAAATTTTTCTGAAAACCTTTAAAAAACATATGTGTGGTCTGTAGATGCATTCGTAGCATTAATCTTAAATCCTTTATAGAAGAACGAAGAAGAACAAGACGTTGACATGATGGAAACCGCTCCAAATAATTTCACCAAAAAAAGAAAATTAATAATAAGGCACATATTGCACGCTAATCCCAAACGAAAGGAGTGAATGCTTGCTCTTATTGTAGGATCTCTACTATGCAAAAACAAGGTTGCTGATCTGAAAATATTATTTGAGATGCCAACAGACAAACTCCACACGAGTCTTCGAAATTTTTCAGAGATAAGAACAACAAGAGGTAAGTTTCGGATACGTGTTCCTATTCTAAGAGCCAGTTAGATCTTTATTTTTCAAATATGGAAGCTTGTAATAGCTCAACCTAGAGCTTGATGAAATCGAAGAACTTCTGTCATCATCCATTCAAGAAACTGTTATCGCCCAAAATATTATCGTGGTTGTTTCTAGAGCTATGGACAAGTTCTAGTCCACTTCTATTATATTTAGTAGTTTTGAGTTCTATTCTTTTTTATAGTGTTTATGAGATTTCCTATTTTATGTGTGTATTATGCATCCACGTTCTCTGTAAACGAAACTGTGAAATGCCTCCTCATCAAAATGGACACCTTTCAAATCAAGATTTTAGACTAAATTAGACCTCTTCGAGAAAATTTTTTAATGCAAGAAAGACGCCGCTTAAAATCAAACTGAACATATTTTTTAAAATAAGAACAATTTTTGCCAACGTAAAACATGTAACATATCTTTTTTTCGTTTTAGCTGATCCTATAAGTGAACGCACGGTTTGAATTTTTATAAGACTTTTATTTTTCAAATAAATTTTTTTTATGTAAAACGTGTTATAGAGCGCAGCACGGTGGACATTTTTAGCGTGTTAGAATAAAAGACTGCACTATGCACTCGTCTAGTTCATGATGATTTTAATTTGATTGATGGCAAAAATTTTGTTCGCGTCCAGCTACACATTTAATCGCAGCGAGCTAGACAACTGCATTATGCAATTTCTTTCCTTAATACGCCTAAAATTGCTGTATTTCTTGACTTAGAATAAATGTTGAGTCAAAATTTTTCCTTGAAAAACAAAAATTTTATAAAATTCCAAACTGTGTCTTCTCTTATAGGGACACTTGAATTTAAAATGCTTAGAAAGTAGTCATACAAAATCTTTATTGGAAAGTTCTTCTAATGCAAAAAAAGCTTATTTTAATTTGAAAGACGCTCCTTTTGATTTTAAACGCGTAAAGCCTGCTTAGAACAGAGTTTGATTTGATATGAAGAGTGTTCAGTTTGATGTGAAGACGGTATATACAGGGTGTCTCAAAAAAATGTAAGCACTGTTTGAGAGGTGATAACGTTGCTCATTTTAAATTACGTAAAAGTTAAGGGCTCATATGGAAGCTTGAAACACAACAGAAACTTTCTTGCATATGAGCAATATGGATTGTACTATACACTCGTCCAAATTCTTGCATTTTACACCCCACTGATTGTTTTTGGCTTGAATATTTGTGATAATTTCTCTACGAAGTAGCCACCAATTAATTTTGGCTTTTTTCAAAGTCTAAACCTTTTCAAAAACACCTTACGGCTTGAGAAAAATGCAGGGTAACCTAAAAATGCAGGTACTATTTGAAAGGTTCTATTATTCATAACATTGTTGCTAGTGAAGCTTTTGAAGATGCTGTATGAGACTCATATGGAAGCAGAGGGTAACAAAATTTCTGCGACTTCTGCAACTATTAAGATAGCTAAACCTCGCATCTCAGCCTGGATTGATTGTTGAGGAATCGCACGCATGATTCAGTTCTTTCGATAGGTAGTCACTGAATCGCCTACACTTCCACGATGTTTTCGAACTTCCAGCAGCACTTCTGGATAGACCTGTTCTCCTCGAATGGAGGCCTAGAGCCGACAGCCGTCACTCTTGATATGGGCTCACCAGACAGACAGACATGTAGAGCGCTATTAGATCGATAGGGAGAGCGATAAATTGTGCGATCAATAGGCCCACATATCACGGATCTTTCACGTGTTTGTAAAGTTTTAATTGTTAAAAGAAGCACAGCACAAGTTGATGTAGCTAAGTGGTAACAAATTGTAACAGGCATTCAGCCCATGCACAATCAATCGGGTATGAGATAGAATGTTTCAGGGGGGTGCATGGCGCACTCTTAACTAAATGCATCTGAGAAATGTTGTTACCCTGTGCTTTCATATGAGTCTCGAAAATCTTCAAAAGCCTCACTAGCAGTAATGTTATAATAGAACCTTTCAAACAGTACCTGCATTCTTAGGATACCCTGCGTTTTTCGTAAGACGTAGTGTGTTTTTAAGTTTTAAACCTTTAAAGAAGCACAAATCAATCGATACCTCCACTTTTTAAAGAAATTATAACAAGTATTCAAGCGAAACACAATCAATCGTATATAAAATGCATCATTTCAGACGAGAGCATTCCATTCCACGCATTCTATAGCGCTAGAAAATTTGTATTTTCTTAAGCTTTCATACGAGCCCTTAACTTTTCAGTACCCTTTTTGTGGGCAAAGATATCACCTTTCGAACAATGTACGCATTTTTCTGAGACACTCTGTATAAATCCAGACAAATTGAATTAATGGAATCTAAAATTTGCTGAGAATGGCTTAGCGTAGGTAATTCTAGGGCCTAAAGGGTATTACCAGGAGAGGAGCAAATCAGTGCTTGTTATCTGAGCAAGAAGCAGGGAACAGACTGCGACGTATCCTTAAAAATAAATAGAAAAAGCTCGTCAATCGTAGTCTCGTTATCATATCTAACACAGGTCTACGCCTCAGCAATGAAATAAAGTGATTAACGCTGTGATGTGAGAGGTGACAGCAGCGACAACGACGTCGAAACCACGCCGGGGATTGATTTCACGTGGTCCGGAGCAGCTGCTACCAAAACACCTACGGCGGCAACAACGAAAAGTAATTCTCATGTAAACGTGAGACGTACGCATGGTCAGCATAATTCCCGTGTGGCTAGAGGGAGACGGACATCTAGGCGGCCCAAGCTGAAGTAGTGTTTCTTCACATTTGCTTAATTATTCTATTTTTCACTGGCAATTCATGACTTGACGATGCATGGAGGCGGAGGCGGAACATAAAGCTAGCAGAAATTGAAGCGTTGCATAGGCAAAAAACAGAACTTGTAAACAACGATAGAGAGGTACTCAGATGAAAAAAGTATTTTGTTATCACAAAAAACATCTGATGCGTTTGCGTTTTTGAAATGAATTTCGGCAAAATTTCGAAAACGATTCTAACGAGTGAATTTCATTTATTTGCTTGTTTATATTTGCACTCTGAGGAATTTTTTGATAGCAAACCTAGAACAAGATGCAGATCTTTTTCAAAAATAAAACGACATAAAATTCGAGCGAATTTAGGCAAAAATAACCAGAACAAGATTTAAATTGTAAATTATAAACACAAAACTAAAAGGTTCTTCAACAATTAGAAATAGGTAACAAATAAGCCCATTTCGGAACAGCTTCTCGGTTTAGAAAGAAAAAATATGGGGCTTGGTTACTTGTGGCAGATGACGCTAGGGAAGACGTTACTTCCCATATGCGTAAGGCCTGAATGGGGAATGCAGCCCTGGATTTTCAGAGGTTAGTTCCAAGCAATTTGTCTCTTTAGTTAGGTTCTATCCCAACAATTTCACAACTTTCTATCATTTACGGTTTTGCAAGTTTGTTTGAGTTTTCCATCTCTCCGTTCGCTTCAGCCTCAACACTACATAAATTACTTTTTGGAGAAGGAGTGCGCTGGAAAGCCTAGTATGTAGAAATACTGTAAAATGCATAATAAATCTGTCGTCATTGTACTTCGGATCTTATTAGAGTTCCCTAACTTTGTTGACTGCTTCATGGTAAGAGAAAAGAGATTTACATTTTTCAAAAGGAACTATTGGTCATTGTTAAAGGGCCTTCAAGAAATGGCCTCTGCCTCTGTCGATGTGTTGTCAGGTTAGGTCCTCCTACAAGGGAAGAGTCTGAAGCGTATGTCTGAACGGGAAGGAGAGTCATATAGGGAGGATCCTAATCCCTCAATTGGTTTGAAAATGTACTTATTTTTTGCCAAGTCGTTAAACCCAAGGAGTAGGGGGTCCTTGAAGTCACAGTGGAATACGGCGATCATGAGTTTGGGAGTCTTGTTTGCACGCGAGGCCTTGGCAAGGGGGTCGGAGCGCAGTGGAAGTGGAGTAGCTTCATGCGAAGAAGGTTGTGGGTTTGGCTTTTGTGCGCTGCTGCACTTTTGCATTTCGCCTGACTGGTTGAGATTTGAGGGATTCTGACGTCTTTACCATTTTCAGACATTTTCTGCGAAATTACGAGCTGTATGCTGTGGAAGGCACCTTTCTTGCGACTTGTTCGTTACTGACCGGATTTTTAACAACGACGTCTTCATCAACTTCAAATTGACGTGCTTCGAAGTCCTTTAGTACGCTGGCCGCCCGTTCGGCCAGCTCGATTTCTTCCCTCGAAGGTTCCTTGTCTGAAAGTGGGCCACACTTCAGCGGAAGCAGGTGGATCACCACTTGATCGTCGGCGGACACTGTTGGTGTTAGGTTTTAGACAGTCTTCAACAGACCTCTGATTTCCAGGTGACAGGTAAAGATGAGGGAAAGAGTGTATCGATGCCCTCTAAGTTAATTTGCGGGACGCACAAACCGCGTTTCTCACTTGAACCACCTCCGACGTCACATCCGAGGTGATTGGTCCATGTATGGGAACAGACTGTGACGCGCCTGTAGAATTTATACGTTCACTGATGTTGAACATTTCTACATCATGATGTTGAATAGCACAGCATTCAACTGAATAATTAGGCATAAAAACGTCTGAAAATGGTATAGTCTTCAGAATCCCCAAATCTCAACCAGTGAGTCAAAATGCAAAAATGCAGCAGTGCACAAGAGCCAAACCCCAAGCCTTCCTCGTATGAAACAACACCACTTCTACTGCGCTCCGAGCCGCTTGCCAGCAGAGGCATCGCGGGCGTACAAGATCCCCGAACTCCTGATGTGCCGTATTCCACTGTGAGTTCAAGGACCCTTCTCCTTGGATTTAACGACTTGGGAACAGCGAAACACATTTTTATACTAAATGACGGGTGGGGCTTCTCCCTTTATGACTCGCTCCCCCCGTTCAGACATACGCTTCAGACCCTTTCCTTGTTAGAGTTCCGAGCTTCCTCAACGTTCAAAAATCAGAGTCATCAGATCAAAGTCGTATGGGCCAAAACTAACTAAGCCGGCCAAGTATTGCGTTTCGCAGACATCTGCTGTACGAGAGCCGTCATCGTTCTTCGGGCGACGAGGATCCACTGGAGCACTCTGGCACTGCACAGGAAAGGATGGGGGCACTGGCGCACGCTCGAGCAACGGGATGATAGGTGTCAGGTGACTGATAGCTGTCATGTTAGAATTTGGCGTTTTTGGTTGAGAACCCCATCCTCAATCTCTCAATTTTCTGTCAACACAGATGAGCTGGCTTCTGGCTTGATTTTAAGCAAGCGTATCAAAATCTTTGTGTAATGAGACGAATATTCTGTGCCCCAGCACAGATGGACCGCTCTCCTGCATTCGGACTTTTCAGTCCGCCTTTTCCACATCTCGTAGAAGTAGAATGCGTGGAGCACACCACAAAGGGATTGATTAAGTCGTCCAACGCTTATTCTGACAGCGAAAACCAGTCAGGTCGAACCAGTCATGCAGTTGAATCACTTTCTCACCAGTCTGTTAGATTAACTGCATGAACTTACTATTGTTGACAGGGAAGGCATCGTCTCTAAAGACTTTTCGCGACTTCTCCTACTACTCAATCCACTTTGAATCAAGACAATTCAGTGACAGAGGATTTGCGTCGTCGGAATTATAGGGATATCCTCTGTACGTTACGCCACCATCTCTCACATATGTAGGTGGGATTGGGAGAACGTCTACTTCCAAACTCCCCACGAAATAATCATCGGCTCCTTACACGTTGGACCAATATGCCTTCCACATGATCGAAAATAGTATATTGCTGCCTGACATTTACCGGAACTATGAAATATTAGGGTGTCCCATAATTTTCTGAGCTATCAAACCATTTTTATTACAATTTATTACAACAAGGTAATAACAAAGGATTGTCAATCTATATGTTCTCCATCTGTGGCCACAACTTTTCTCCAATGATTGGGCAGAGAGTTGATCGCATTTTCCCAGAACGAAGCTGTCTTCCTGCCGATCCATTCGTCGATTGCCCAGTGAACTTTTTGACGTTGACAGCACTGTTTGTTCATGAAAAAGTGATCGAGACTTCCGAATGCTGCTTAGTCACAAGGGCTGGTACGTGGTGAATACGCAGGATTTGCCACAATTTCGATAGACTCCTTCCTCATCGTCTTCTGCGTTCGTTCGCTCGAGGCGGTTGTGCATTATTCATTAACACATGAATAGTACCGAATCTCGGGTACTTCTCAAGCAGCTTATGCTTTATTTGCAGCATATCTTCGATGAGCTAGTCGTATGTCCATCCGGTAAAAGCGAGTAGTGCGCGACTCCGGTCCTACCGGCCTTTTAGTACGTTTCTTGTTCGTAATGCTGCATATTCCCTTCCGGAAACGATTGAGCCAAGTTTCGCACGCTGACTTGCTGCAGGCGTCTGGACCTAATGAGGCAACGATAGCGTTCTGAGCAGCGTACGCAGACAGTGCAGGACGAAAATGAAAAAGAAGCAAGTCGCGATTTCGGCAGTCGGCAATCTCATTTTCAAGAAATTGCCAAAGTGCGGGCAGTACGCCGATAGAGGTAATCGATATGCTTATTGCGAAGAGTATTCGAATCGCCTTTTTGTGCCATGGGAACATCTCGCTTGGATCTTCTAGAAAGAAGTTGCAACGCGCCAAACCCTCACGATTCAAATAGCCCAGAAAATTATGGGACTCCCTGATACATCATTGTTCTGGTGATATACGAACCCAAACTCTATGCTATTTAGAACGAATCGAGTGCGTGGCGCTTCTCAAACGAGGGTTGATCAACGCTCACCTTCATAAATTTTGTTCGTACGGTGGTGCGTTCTTGTAGCGCATTCGGAGGAGGTGCCGGCTGTCGCTGACTTGTTCATCGGCTGGCCACCGCAAGTCATTGTATGGCCAAATACCCATTCAAATCGCCTTCACCACACTCGTAGAAGTAGAATACATGGCGCATCCCAAAAAGGATTGCTTAAAGCCGTCCTTTATTCTTTAAGCATATCCTACGGTGCGTTCTTGCCTAAACTGCGTATTAAAGTTAATAGACCTATGCTCTCTTAGGTTCGACTCTCGTTTAAGAGCACTTAAACGAGAGTCGAACCTAAGAGAGCATAGGTCTATTAAACATAATAATAATAACAATAATAATAGTGAAGGTATAGTAAATATTAATTAACACAATCGATTTGAAGACCTTTTTCCTAACACCTTACGGCTCATTCTTCTGTAAATATACAAGAATGAGAAGGAAAAACTGGGAAACAATCAAACGACAAAGGTTGAGACCAGCTTTTTTTAGTTGCTAATAAGCTAACTCGAAATTCGCTAGGCAATAGTGCCCGCTGCGCTTTTCTTATTTCACCCCATTCGTTTTCATACAGCAAGCGAAACGACTGTCTTTGAGATTTCAATTCTAGAAGAAAAGGGTTAGGCCAGGAAGTTCATTCAGAAGAATTTCGATTATGCTCTTAAGAAAAGTCTCGCGCGGCTCCTTTTTTCCCGTCTCCTAAAGAGAGAAGCGCATCTTTGGCCTGAATGCGAAATCGATCTTACTTTAATGTTATGCTGATTGCGAATGCATAAGGAAAACGTTTGAGAAATAAAGAACACAACATCTGTTACGAGAAACAACGAACAACTAACAGAATGCGCACATCAAAAAGAAGTCGAACTGACGCAAAGCCATTAACATGCTCAGGAAAAATCGTATCTATACAGGATGGCCTCCACACAGCTTTTCATCTGTCCCGATGATAGCAGGGCCTGAATGTTTTTTAAGCAATTTTCGAGTAGAGGCTACCCTCTCCTTAGGTAAAAGACATTGCTCGAGACCCAGCTTTAGGACGAGGCAGACACAATTTGGCAATACCGCATCGGGTGTGGGAAATTTTCATCTTAAAGAGCTTGCAAGGTCCGAAATTGGATTATTATGCAGAAGTTTGTGGCAGAGAAGAGCTTGAGGCAGACGTCAGGAACTTTGCGGAGAGGTTCCAGGGACGAAGTCCAATGTGCTTGTTCCTAATAATTACTATCAGTTTGTAGATTTGCAAGTGTAGTCTATGTTCTACGATCGTAAGGAATAGTTTGGTACAGTCGCACAATAAGCTAAGGATAAAGGGATAAAGACCGGTGCTAATCAATCTTTTTTGGGATGCGCCACGCACTCTGCTTCCAAGTCGTTTAGGCTATTTGAATGCCTATTGGGTTTATGCAATGACCTTCGATGGCCCGCCAATGAAAAAGTGATGTGTTTTATCGTTTCCAAACAAGCTTCGCATCAATTTATCGACTACGGAGGGTTATAAGGCTTGGGTGGCCTCGCTCCACGCGTCGGAGTAAAACCATAGAATTGAATAATCTTGGATAGTGTTCGAAGCGACATTTCAGTGTCATGAATATACTCACTTACGAGCGTGCGGGTCGAAATGAAACGAACGCGAGCATTCTGAAAAACGCTCATCTACCAGAGCAACTTATCCATTCGGCGTTAATGACATACTCTAACTTGTCACGCTTCATAAGTATTGATTGTGAATCTGTCAGATTTTGCCTAGTCCGGGAGACATCAGTGTGGTAGTGAACAGCAGGTGCTGACTTTTGCAAAACTCTCTAGGTCATTTTGTTATTCTCTTTCGTTCAAAAATTTGGTGTGAGTAAGACCTCGAAAACTGTTATGCTATTAGGTTGTAACGAAATAAATGGCACTGAACCACTGTAAATTTAAACAGTTAATATCTCGGCTTGTAGGCAAGTTTATTAATCGAAATAAAAACCTTCTGATTCTACACATCTTTGCCAACGTGACACAAGCTTTTTTATCCCGGTAGCATAAAAATCAGAAGTTCTGGAATTGACGAAATCTTCGAAGGCACTTTCGGCATCCTGTTGGTATTTGAATATTTTCCCTACCAAGAAGTCGCCAAGATGCTTGAAGAAATGGTAGTCTGTTGGGGAGAGGTCGGGAGAAAACGGAGGATGTGGTAGAGTTTCAGTGCTCAGCTCATTCAATTTCTGCAACGTCATTCGTGCTACATGGGGGCGAGCATTGTCGTGTAGAAGGAGAACTCGCCTTCGGTTTACCAAGGCCGGTCGGATATCCTTCAACTTTTTCATCATTTCTTCAATTTCAATGCAGTACTTCTCTGCCGTGATGGATTCACCGGGAGGGAGGAAGCTGTGGTGAATAATTCCCAGCGAACACCACCATACTGTCACCATTACTTTCTTTTGGTGCAATTCCGGCTTCGCAAAAATCTTGGGGCTCTCATCTCTGTCCACCCACTGTGCCGATCGTCGCCTATTGTCGTACATTATCCATTTCTCGTCACAGGTTACGATGCGATCAAGGAATGGGTCCGTTTCGTTCCGTAGAAGCAGTGCGGACGAGATCTCATATCGTCGGTTTCTTTGCTCCTCAGACAGCTCGTGAGGCACCCATCTTTCCAGCTTTTTGGTCTTTCCAATTTCCTTCAGATGCCGGGCAGCTGTGTTGTGACTGACGCCAAGAACCTTCGCTATCTCCCTGGTACCTTTGTGTGGATCCTCCTCTACCACATCTCTCAGCTTGTCCTCATCAACATCACTATGCCTCCCACGACCTTCATGTTCTTCCAAGCTCTCATCTCCATTCCGGAACTTCTGATACCAACGATACGCCGTCCGAATTGTGGAGCATCCTTGACCGAATGCGGCGTTGATCTTCTCGTCCGCCTCCTTAGCTGTAGTGCCCAGCTTGAATTCATACAAGTAAATACCTGGGATTACCCTTTTGTCCATCTGCAAAAAAGTCAATAAAACTCTAAAGTTTTCCCACTTTTACAAAGAAAATTTGGCACTTTCCGGCAGAGCAAAGTTTGCGCTTCTAAATAATATGCCACATGTTACGGTTTGTTCTTGATCAAACGCGTAAAGACGCGCCAAAAGATAGCGCGAGCCAGTGCCATTTAATTCGTTACAACCTAATAGTTCGCCTGGGGCGAATCGGTACCTGAACGTGTGAATAATGATGGGTATAAATCCCTCTCTGGGATGCAGGCACTCCACTCTTATGATATGTCGTGGAGGGTATTCCAACGCGTATTCAGCCTGCTCAATCACTTACATAGGACGGGCAAGTCGATCATTACCATCTCGAAGACCTCAGAGAAATAGAGAGCTCTATCAACGTGGTCAGGGTCTGAACCAACAGCCGTAAATAGGGTTGCATGCGAGAGTCAGCGCCTCTTCCGACTGTCTCACAACACGCCCTCAGTATCCTACCATTTGAAGGGGCTAATTCATTTGTTCATCTCTCTCTTCCTATGTCTAGGTGTCCCTTCTTCGGTCTGCGCAATGACCAACTAAGGGCTCCGTATTTTGACCGGAACTCTCGGATCACGGTTAATCGCTCCAGGTCCATAGCATCTTCACGTCTAAATGAACACTTTTCAAATAAAATTGGACACTCGTAAAATTAAGATGAACGCTTTTCAAGTTAAAAACAAAAAAATCTAAAATTAAATTAGAGACTCCAAAAAGATTAGAATAGTTGTTTACTACTTTATGAAAAATATGACTTAGCGTTTTCGAATTTTCTTCTATTTCACCAGATCCACTAAATGCTCTGTTTGAGATATTATAATATTTTCATTTTTCAGAAAAACTGATGGCTTAAAGGTTGTTTGAACAGAGAACAGAAATTTTTGGCGCGCTGACAGGAAGGATCACGCCATGCATTTCTCTAGCTCATTGCGACTTGATTAACAATGTAAATGCTGCTTATCTAATTGAGCAAAGAAGATATCTGTTAATACTATTGCTCTGTTTTACCATTGATATGTGCTTCAGTTCACAAAACAGAATTTTTCCATCAGTCAAATTAAAATCGCGTTATCCTGCACGAGTGCATGACATAATCTCTTGATTTAACACAAACATTGCCTTACTGCACTTTGAAACAAATTCATAACCGCCTTGAAACCTTCCGTCCTCTTTGCTTTAAAAATAAAGAAAATATAGTACCGGACATGTTCCTCTGTTCGCCGGAAATCCCGGAAAGGTCAACATAGGCCGCTTTGGAACGGTCCAAAGCGGTCTTTTTAAATCACTTTTTAAAAATCAAGTACTTGTTTAAAAAACATACATTTGAGCTCAGCAGCTCAAGCTCTATCTTATGACCTATAGGTCTCATAGAGTTGAGTAATGCATATAGGCCCGACAGAATCAATCGAGTAGGCGCGACAACCTGTAGAGCGATCGAGCGACAGCTTGAAGAGTGAGCGTTTGGGGAGTTTTATCACAAATTTGCAGCCGTCCAACTCAAGAATTGCTCTAAGACTGTTCAGCGAGCCTTTGGAGTGCGCCGTGCACAATGCATATAGGATCGAACCTATCAATCGGGGGGGGGGGGGGGACAGCTTGTAGGGTGAGCGAGAGCAATTCTTGAGTAGAGCTATTCTTGAGTTGGGCGGCTGCAAATTTTTAAAACTCCCCACACGATCACTCTTCAAGCTGTCGCTCGATCGCTCTACAGGTTGTCGCGCCCACTCGATTGACTCTGTCGAGCCTATATGCATTGTTCAACTCTAGTGAGATCTATAGGTCATAAGATAGATCAGATATATGCTGAGCGCAAATATATGTTTTTTATAAGTGCTTGATTTTTAAAAAAGTCATTTAAAAAGGCCGCTTTGGACCGTTCCAAAGCGGCCTATGTTGACCTTTCAGGATTTCCTGCGAATGAACGGAGGAACATGGCCGGTATTGTATAAAATTTCAAACGGTGTGCTCACTTATTAGAGCAGGTGACTTCAAAAATGTCAAGGGAAGTCATAGTAAATCTTTTAGGCAAAAAACAGTTCTAATCTTTTCGGAGAGCACCTAGCTTAATCTTCAAAACGCTCGGTTTGATTTTGAAGATGTGCTTGCCTAGCACATCGCTCAGTCTGGTTTGAAAACAGCTCAATTATTTATTTATATATTATTTATTTATTTATTTATTTGTTTATATATATATTTATTTATTTAACTGCTTTTCAAGGACGAGCATTATATGCGAGAACAACAATACATAGGCCGTACAACTAAAGAAAAGAAGAGAACCAGAAAAATGTAAGATTGAGACGGTAGTTTAGCGTGAAAACGATATCTATTATATGTACCCCCATCCACAGTGTTAAGCAAATCTAAAGAGTTCACAACTCATACCCTCTTCACATCATAACATGTTTCATGCCAAAATCTAAAATCCTACTGGTTTCAGCATAGAGGGCGATGCTTAAAGAAGTAGCGAGTTCTATGGCAACAACAGCGCTTGCTGAAAAATGTTCCTATGAGCCTTGACTAAGTGATTTGTGCTGAAGTGATTCTAGGATTCCACAGGTAAGGCATTCTTGAGTGGCCTAACGAGAAACTAAACATTCATAGCATGCGAAGCCGTGGGAAGAGAAAGCGATGCTGGCATCAGCGTTAATCAACTGCATGTGTCAGTTACAGATTCGTGTTCGTGGCAGACATAGCTGGGAATTGATGGCAGCATGTATTATGCTCGAAGGCGTTCTACACGTAGGCTAATCGAGCGGATTCTGGATATAAAGCCAACATAAAGCCTGAATACGTTGTGCAGCTGAAATAAGAAAACCAATTAGAAAACAGCAAAATGTTGACACCATATTTGGAGATCTTCGCGCCAATTATGTTTTGAAAGTTTGCAGTTCCTATTTTGGTTTTATATTTCATATTTAATTTTTATTTATATTTTTAGCTTTTATTTCTTCGTAGATAGTATTTACTGAATATAGGGACTATAGCTGAACTTTCGAAGACAAGTTTCGATACAAGCGGACGAGTCACATGTACACCTGTTTTCGACTATATAGTCGAAAAACATATTCGAAGTGCCCAGTTACGTGCAGCCCGTCGGGGTTTTTTAATGTTGTTAAAGAAACTGTTAAATACACCAGTGTTTTTATTTTAAAAAGTGAGACTTTCTTTAGGCAAAATTTTGAATTTTTATGCTCAATCGGGCATTTCTTGTTGCAACCATTTACTGGTTTTGGTACTAGTCGTTAATGTGACCTACAAGGGCACAGAAGAATAACCAGACACCATCGAACAGCATCTGTCCACGCATGCTTGGGATGTGCCCTCATTCGCTGTTTCTTGTCAAAATATTCGAGAAATCAGGAAAGAAGAAGAGCGACCTGCTTCACGTCCTCTTACTCGGACCAGAGTCAAGTATGGGGTTCGACTTTTGTTTAAAAAGTTACGACCTCCCTTTCCGAAGCGGATTTGATAGGACCCTCTTGTTTTCATCACTGCCTTAGATTTTTAGATGATTTTTGTACCTGCATCATCTAAAAAGCCAAAATAAAGGGATAATTCCATGCCAAAACCAAGAGTGAGAACGACCTTCCTGACACCTCCCCCCCCCCAAATTTAGCAGTAGGACTCTTCTCGATTCTCAAACATCAAGCTAAGCTCTGACTCGGACCACTGTCCTACCCGTGACAGCGTATAAAGGACAAGTTCGGCGTTACTCAATCTCTTTTGAGATGCGCCAGGCATTCTTCTTCTAGCCCTCGGTAAAATGGAGACAAGGAAAGAACTCACCGAACCACGACTGGCCACTGAAACGCAGAGCTCATTCACTTCGTCATTTTTTACCAATCTCATTTTACGCAGAGCACCTAAGCTTAGGACCTTCTCGTTCAGAGGTATCTTTATAAGGCCATCTCTTACAAAGCCCGAAAGAGACCGTATTAGAAATGCCAGAGTCTTCACTAAATCTCCGCCTTCCACTACTGACAGAGTGGCTCTCCAGCCTGTCATTTCTGATGAATGTTCTATGAATGTTTCTCATTCCTCTAAATCACCCATGTCAGTCAGTCCACATAGGGGAAACGAGTAGAGCGTCCTCGGAGCAATACCCTTTTTACACCCTGTGTTGTGACAAACATACGATCTGTCTCCAAAAATATCAACGAATTTCTTGCGGTACTTCAGAATCATAAAACGGACATTGTTGCTCTTTCTGAGACATGGCTAATTCCAGGCACTGCTCTGGCCCCCTCCTTGGTGGTGTATGCTCTAACTATGAAGTCTTCCGTTGCGATCGCCAACGAAGTAAAGGAAGTGGAGTGGCTCTATTAGTGAGAAAATGGTACCTACCAGCGCTTATTTTTAAGGAGTCTGTCGCATCAGCATACGACTTACTTTGTGCCAACATCGTCATGGGTGGTGATAATGTTAGACTTATTGTCGTCTATCGAACCCCCAGCTGTTCGGTGGTTATGACCGAACAGATGTGTAAGGCCGTCAGCGACCTCCTCTCGTGCAACTCACCTTGCGTCATAGCTGGTGACTTCAACTTACCTGATGTTCAATGGAAATCCAGTGGGAAAATTTCGACCACCTGCCCGCTTCCAAAACTTTCACAACCATGGTCAGCGCTCATTCTCTTACACAGTATGTCCATACTCCGACGCGTGGCCATAACATTCTGGATCTTGTCTTGTCTAATGTAGAGACTCTCGTAAGGGGACTGAAGTTTTAACCCCCGCTGGGTAGCAGTGACCATTCTGTGATTGAAATCAGTCTATCTCTCACACTCTTTTAGGGCGGGTTTCGAGAAAAACTTCAAAGGGGCGAACTATGACGCAATACAATTATACCTTAGTTGTGTGGATTGGTACGGTTCCCTCAATTCTGTTACGTCGGTGAATGAAAAATACGAGCTCTTTATCGCTACCATGGATCATTGCATTGAACTATTTGTTCCATGGAGAAGAATATCCGACACCAAATCCAACCTTCCGCGACACCTTCTAACTCTGTCGCGATTACGATCGGAAGCTTGGGCCGTTGCCAGAAACAGTGGCCTCGATAATGACTGGAATCGGTTCAAGTCATTGAACGATAAGTTCACTCGTAGATTGAAGAAATTCCACTCGCACGTTGAAGGGAAAATCATTGCCAGTGGGCGCAAGATCTCTGTTTTGCAAGCTACTAAACTCGAGACTTCATGAAAGGAAAATAATTGGAGCTCTCACTCATGAAAGGAAAATAATTGGAGCTCTCACCACTGCTGATGGTGTAGTCGTTGGAACTGACGGAGAAAAGGCTAAACTGTTTCCAGAAATATTTGCTAGTTCGTTCGCTAGTATTTCCTCCCTTACTCTCCCATCCCACGCTAACTCTTTGTCCAGTTTTCCCGTGATGCAGGATTCGGTATGGTTCCATAAAGAGGACATTCTCGGTCTAATTTGAAAATGGCCACCCTCTAACTCCGTTACGCCAGATGGGATTTCACTAACGTTTATTAAAAAAGTTGCACACATTATTGCAGGACCTTTAGCATATCTCTTCAATCTTAGCTTCATTAGAGCTGAGGTCCCCAGTAGGTGGCTGCGCTCGTTGGTGACGACCATCCCTAAGAAGCCCCCGCATACCAATCCGGCTAACTTCAGGCCCGTCAGCACCAATTCGTTGTTTGTTTGCGATTATTCGAAAAAAAATTGAAAAAACGTATTGTTGCTCATCTTGAAGAGCACTCAGTTATTCCTTCGTACCAACATGGGTTCCAAAAAGGGAAAACCACAGTAACCGCGGTGCTACAGGATTTGAATAAGTGGACGGGCGCCTTAGATAATCGCAAAAATGTTGACGTAATTTATTTCGACTTTGAAAAAGCGTTTGACCGGGTTCCGCACCTCGAGCTGGTACAAAAGCTTCACACTGTTGGTGTCCATCCTCGAATAGTAGCATGGATTGCTGCATTTCTGGAGAGGCGAACCTTTTCTGTTCGCATTAACAATTTCATCTCTTGTCCCAGACCTGTAACGAGTGGCGTACCGCAGGGCGCAGTTCTCCCACCGATTCTGTCTAACACATACACTCGTGAGTTAGCTCAACTACTCAGCGTTAGCGGGGTGGAGTTTAGCGCTTTCGCCGATGACATCAAAATTTTTCGAGTTATAGAGTCCACTAGTGTTTCCGAGGCTCTACAGAATTCAATTGATGCATTACATGCTTGGACAATTGATTGGAAACTACAGTTCTCAAAAGCAAAAACAAAGGTACTTCACTTAGGAGCGAGGAACTCTGAAAATTCTTATTACATTGATGGATCCCCAATTAATAGTACGAACGAGGTTAATGACCTAAGGTTCCTAATTGCAAGGAATCTTTGTTTTGATAAACACTGTGAAATCATTGCTAACAGGGCAACAGCGGTTGCTCCAGGTTGTTCAGGGCTCTATCTACGAAGGACTCCACAGGCTTAATAACAGCCTACAAATCGACCGTCAGACCGGTTGTTGAATACGAGACTCCGGTCTTCTCCCCTCACAAACGTGATAGACTGGAGAAAGTCCAGAACAATTTTACCAGGAAGCTTCTGATTAGACATCTGGGTTTTGTTTATGGCCACATTCCCTCACAGAGAGAAATATTAACTTCAACCTCCGAAGATTGTCAACACGGAGAGTTGCTAATGATCTACTGCTGCTTCATAAAATTATTTCCGGTAGCTGTGGCATCAAGCTGGAGGATTTTTTCCAACTTAGACCGTCTACCACTAGGGGAGGGGCCAGGAAACTCCAAATAAGGCCTGCCAGAACCAATTGCCGTCGCTTCTTTTTTTGCCAATAGATCGTTGCCGCTGTTTGAGAAACTTACCAAAAACAATTCCAAAATATTAAGCTACGGTACCTTCAGAAAACAAATCCTCAATAGCATCGCTCCTTGATGTCCTACGTCGTTTAGTCTGGTGTGGTCAATCATTTTCCTTAGTTACGTGGCCTTTCTTCTCGATTTCTCTCACTCCGTTTTTATTTCATATTTCCTAACGTTTGTTTTAAACCCAGTTGACAGAGAACGAGCCTCAGGCAAGACAGGTGAGGCGTGGGCAGGGAATCGGTCCAGCAGACGGAAAACGCGCCCCAGGCGAGACAAACGAGGCGAGGGAATCTAGGTTGACGGAAGAGCCCACCGATGGTGGTACGCGTTGGATGCTTGGGGAAAGTTTTCGTGTTTGCGTTGCTTTCGAGCCTCTCGGTGTGGTCATGCAGAAGGAGTACGCATGTCGGGATTTCCTCAGTGGATTGGTCGTTGTTTCATAATTCGCTCCTTCGGAAAGCGTATCCTCAATCATTTATTGTGTCATCAATACTTTTCCTGCATGATAACGTTTTCAGCCAGTATCTGCGTTATACGTGGATCGCATCTTCCGCCGGAGGCAGCTTCAGCACTCGTTTGCTTCTCGGTTCGTCGTGTATCCACTTTTTTGTGCCTTCGTGAGTTTCTGTCATGTATAATAGTAGTGGCAATTCCACCTGTATTCCAGATTGTTAGGAGAGTTCGAGTTCCGCTTGGTTGGTTATTAACCTGCCGCCGCCGAACGTGCTTCAGTGGACTGGTTGGTTCTCACAGTAGGAATTCTGGCAGTGCCTTGTTTCACAGTCGTAGTATCGCTGCTCTTGTTTTTTTTTTCGTGTCTTGCTTTAATAAATCGTTAGTGGGTCACAGCGTCGATTGAAGAACCACCGTGACTTACGGTCATATCAGTGAACTCTTTTATATCATTCTAATTCCTGCTCTTACATCCGGAATTTCAAGCGTCGTCGACGTCCGAGGGTCAAAGACTCTGTCACATGGTCGAAATCGTCGAAAAGTAGGTGGGCCGCTCAGGTAATGCGTTTCAAAGAGGACAACCGTCACCGACCGGATTCCGAACATCAAGAGAACGCTAGGACGCCCGATGCGTTGGCCGGACTTATTAGTGAAAGCCTTCGACGAAGGGTAGACGCTTTTCGTGTCCGTCGAGGAAGGTAAACCCATTGGTGCTCTCTAGCAGGCGACAGAGGCGAACCTTAGTGAGGCCTGTCCACGCAATTCGACGATCAACGGGCGACAGGTGATACAGGCACCGCTTTGAGATTATGGGTGTTGATGCACTGAATATTCTGCACCTAGTATGACGAAGCCAAACTCCAGTTCAAACAGTTAAATTTTAGGCAATCGCTCGATGCCAAACATTGAATGAATGAACATTGAGCTTTTAGATTTAAGTCGTCAATTAGTATCATACAGAGGTATGTAGCTAGTTTCCAGAAATCGTTAGAACGAGCTAGTGTTAGCAGCTATTGTATTTTGGCTATCACTGTGCCATGAAAAGATTAGCTTTAGTTCGCGAAAAACTACTATAAATTCTTACGTAATACTTCGAATGCTGATACGCTTTGATTTCAAGCCTCGGAAGAAGATTTTAAAGAATGAATGTGACTTGACTAGATGAACTACAATTCTGAGTTATTTACAGCCGTTTTTCTCATTTGTAAGTTTATTTTTATTCAAATCACAGTTGTTACCAAGAACACAGCCCGAGGGCAAAATTGCAGTTGTTTGGTCCGGCGGGACATCCGCTGCAGACGGCGCCGACATTGTAGATCGGTGTTCCGACCGTGTTCACGCTGAAAGAAAAGCATTCACGTTCAGCAACAGCCCAATAGTAAAATGTGCTTTCATACATACAAGCTTCGGTAGAGGCACAAAGTGTAGTAGAAGCCGTTGCACATGTGTGTGGCGCATCCGACTTCTTGGCTGGTTCCCCACACCATCTGAAATGCGAGATGCTTGAGGCAGATGTCACAATCTCCAAGAAGAGTATCCTGAACTACGAATGCTGACAAAATAAGCGAAAGAAAAGAAATAGAGAGATACACGCACATGTTACTCAGGATTCCTCAATAAACGCATCGACAGTATTATACCTAACTATGGTAAGGATAAATAACAAAGGTCGAAGTCTAATCCTTTGCGCTACGGGTCACCGTTTCGATTCTGCGGGAGACAATGTGAAATCGTGAAAATAACTGGAAGTGACTGGCAATGACCAGTTAGTAAACATTTCTGTGTTTTATCCTTTTCCAACAAGTCTGTTACTAATCTACCGACTCCGGAGAGACGGAAGTGTTAGCTGGTGTAGGTGAAACCCAAACCAACAACCTTTAATCGGGGTACACGTGTCAACCAAGGCCTATTCCAACTGCACTATCACACGCGTATACCTAATTATTCAAGGCAAATTTGCTTCTTTATGTACAAAACCGTTCCCTTCGGAAGAGAAACATTTTCCGTATTAGCTCTCTTAATAAAGTTACATCTAGAACATTCTGAATATTTTGGTAGCAAAGTGTTTACTCCCATATTGTTCAGCGCGGAGAAGAGGGCGAAAGAGACGCATATTCTTACGCTTTGAACTAGCAAGCGCTATCACCATTACTTCTACGAAGTTTTCCCATACAGCCACGTCTTCGAGCCTCTCCTCGTTTGGTAGCTTGATCGTTAAATGCCAGAAGGACGAGGTTATCCTCTCATGCAAGCGATCAAACGATAGTTCCGTTTTTCTCAGTAGTTCCGTTAGAGAGGTTGGTTGCCCTTATAGCAGTGGTCTGGATTATTCTAAGCATGACAGAGCCCAATCTAAGCAAACAATTAGCTTTTCAGATCTCTTAAAGAAGAGTGAGTTCTTCTTCGCTCTTATTATACAAATGCTATGTTCGGCCTGCTTTGGAATCTGGTGTTCCGGTCCTTAATCCACATAAGATGTAAAACACACTCTGCATCTAACGAGCTCAAAGCAAGTTTTCTCGAATGCTTGTGGCACGTACGTACTACACTGGGCTTGCAGCCGCATCAGAGGTCCTAACGCCAGAATAAGAAAGAAGCTTCTAGAACTTCTTTTGCTTGTTTCTCTACGTTAATTCTTCCATTGTTCTATGACTCATAAGGTCCGCATTATACATACGTTGAGAGAAATATAAGACAAATATTTCGTTTGTCGAATACGACCGCTAGAAGTGATTTGATAAGGATCATGATAGTTATTCTGAAAGCAAGAACATATGCCGGCTCACATATACAGGGTGCAAGCAGCGATACCTACAACTTACGAAAAAATGCCAGGAGTGTCAATAAAGCAATTTAAACAGGTTTTCACAAAGCAATATTTAGATATAATGCTTCCTGAGGCAAGTCACCAAGTAAGTAGATCAATTGCGTTATGTCTAATACTTTTTGATTCTGATTAACAGCAGTTTATCAACAGATATACATAGTTTTCCGTATCAATCACAATCGGAGGGGCACCACTAGAAAAGCGGAGTTAGAGCAAACAATGTGGCTTCGCCCTGCCTGGAAATTGCAATGAATGATCCTCTCAGAATGATCCTATACAAAGTTCAGATTGTCGCTTTTGAAAAATAGCTGAATTTGGATTTTTAGCCCTGGTCAAGCCGGCAGAGTAAGCCTTCTCCCCACGTGATAGATACATTTCTCCTTACAACGAAGCTCAAAAATTGGTTTGCTACTGCAATAAATCCGATCATACCTGCCAACCAATTTAGAAATGATCTCCAAAATGGTTCAAAGACTATTACACAGTATAGCGGCACTTAGCCCTTAAGAGCTAAAGATAAGGAAAAATGATGAGGAAGGGGTATTGAAATGCGTCTCAAATTCTGCTTCCAAGAAATTCTTTCCCTCTTCTAGGTTAGTTTTTATTCTCCCTACACATGTATGGTATCAACTAAGCGAACATGAAGGAAGTTTTTGGGCATGGCTGGCCTGGGCGGGACCCAAATCGATTTGATTCGGGTGCATGCAGGGAATCTTCTTCTTCTTCTTCTTCTTTTCCTGAGCGCTTAGTCCCGCGCAGTCGCAGGGTCCGCTGTTCTTGTGATCTGTCGCCACCTCATCCTATCATGGGCGTCATCTGCCGTGGCGCCGACTTCGGCGAGATCTCTCTTGATGACGTCCTTCCATCTTTTCCTTGGGGCTCCTCTCGGACGCTTTCCGGGTGCCTCGAAATCTAGGGCCAACCTTGTGGGGTGATCCTCTGGTCTTTTGAAAACGTGTCCATACCACCTCAGGCGCTGCTCTCTCATCTTCAGCTGGATCGGGGTTGTCTTCATCACTGCCCTAACATCCTCGTTTCGCACCCTGTCCCGACGGGTCCATCCACATGCCCACCTCAGCATCTGGTGCATGCAGGGAATATGAGGAGGTAATATAAGGCTTCCGAAAGCATCATTGTCCCGTATCTTCTAACCTTGAAAAAGTCAAAGATAAAAGGTGATGGTGAAGGGAAACTGAGTCGATACTGAAGGAACTACTTCGAATAAAGGATTCGCAATGCTTTCTTAGAGCGCGTGGTAACGCAGTCGGAACAGCCACCGGCTGATGCGGGAACTTCCGCCAAGTCCAACCAATCTTTGCGCTCCTCCAGATTTTGCGAACTGGGCCTAGAAATGTCCGATCCGGAGAGAGATGAAGCATCGGCTTGTCTATCTTCACTCTGTTAATACCCATCAAGTGATGAACAGCTCTTCATGACGCCAACCGATGAGCCTTCCTAGGCTATGAGGCTAAATAGCGGTCCTCTCACAGAAAAACTAACAACTAACAACTGATTGTAAGAAAATTGCGACCATAGAAAACCAAAAATCTCATCGGCGAACCGTGCGTCTTTTGCATGTGAACATAAAGGAGCATCTGTGTGGAAAGGAGCAGCGAAGCTCATCCACTGCCTAAGGCTACTATTATAGGATCCTGTCATGAAGAGAGGATATTGGCGTTGAGGTGAGGATTCAGGGGCAGAATGTTCAAACGTCGGCGCGCAAAGCCCTTGAGCGGTTCTAGATGTTCTAGATCTATTCCAGAGACCCCAAGGTCAACAGGAAGGGGAATGCCTTATATACGCGCGAGTTCAAGCCCTACATCTCGTATTCCAACCTGGGGTATATGCTGTCTCATACCCATGCTCTACTCTCGGCTGCCTCCGTTGGTCCGTCAGTGGACTATGGTGAGGTACAATTTTTGGGATTCGCTACACTGGCCAGGCTTTCAAAGAATGATATTGAATTTTTTGAGGTTGAGACGATATTTGGTAAAGTAATTCTCAATTGATTTGATCCTTTCAGGCTCTGAAGAAGGCGATCCAGCCGAAACGCAGCCCAATAAAGCTGTTTGACAACCTCGTGACGAGCTCATCAAATCTGTAAAAAAATAACTCAAACCTTTGTGAATCTTCTTCTTTGAAGGACGTCTTGCATTTGTTGGGTGTAGATCATATTTGATGGAGATCCGTAATGGAACAACTCGGATTGCCAAGTCGAAATTGCCTAAATCATATACTGTAAGCATGCCTGAGCGGATATGCTGGGCCCTTCTAATGGAGCCTGCACACACGTTCTGTATAGCGCCATATATGTCAGTCTGTGTCGTTCTCAGGATGTGGTAGTTCTCCTTCCATCCTGGTCTCATGTAAGAGGGGGAGGGACCGGTGAAACAATGCCTTGCGATGGCGTGAGCATAAGCCTCGGCCCAACAGTTGTACACCTGATTTGTCACACATTACGTCAAATGGTAGGAACGTGTCACGATGCTGGAAGAGAAGCTTAACCATTAAATACATAAGAGAAGCTGGAGGTGCGTTCTCGTTGTGATAATATCCATTCCGTGCTCGACCTGATGCCACTAATCCTCTGAAAACAATCGTTTTCTCTTTGAAGATATTGCTTAAGTCGGAGTTACCTGAGGTTGTTGTGCATAGCTAGCGCAACATCTCTGAAGCTTTTCGGGAAAGCTTGGCTTGGACATGCTGTAGAAGCTGTAACAAGAATGCATCAAACATGTCGCCGTTTTCTGCATTTTACTAAAACTGACGTGGTCTAGTCGTCGTTGTAGTAGTTGTTGTTATCGTTGCCGTCGGTTGCACTGGCGGTGGAGGCCCAGCCGGTGGAGGTCCAGCTGGAGGAGGTCCTGCAGGTGGGGGACCAGGAGGGGGACCGGCTGGAGGAGGCCCAGCCGGTGGAGGTCCTACAGGTGGAGGCCCGGCAGGTGAAGGCCCGGCCGGAGCAGGCCCTGCCGGTGGAGGTCCTGCAGGTGGAGGCCCGGCCGGAGCAGGCCCTGCCGGTGGAGGTCCTGCAGGTGAAGGTCCTGTAGGTGGAGGTCCAGCAGGTGGAGGCCCGGCTGGTGGCGGCCCGGCCGAAGCAGGCCCTGCCGGTGGAGGTCCTGCAGGTGGTGGCCCAGCTGGAGGAGGCCCAGCCGGTGAAGGTCCAGCAGGTGGAGGCCCGGCTGGTGGAGACCCGGTCGGAGCAGGCCCTGCAGGTGAAGGTCCTGTAGGTGGAGGTCCAGCCGGTGGAGGCCCAGCTGGTGGAGGTCCTGCAGGTGGAGGCCCGGCAGGTGGGGGCCCAGCCGGAGCAGGCCCTGCCGGTGGAGGTCCTGCAGGTGGTGGCCCAGCTGGAGGAGGCCCAGCCGGTGAAGGTCCAGCAGGTGGAGGCCCGGCTGGTGGTGGCCCGGCCGGAGCAGGCCCGGCCGGAGCAGGCCCTGCCGGTGGAGGTCCTGCAGGTGGCGGACCAGCTGGAGGAGGCCCTGCAGGTGAAGGTCCTGTAGGTGGAGGTCCAGCCGGTGGAGGTCCAGCTGGTGGAGGTCCTGCAGGAGGTCCGGCTGGTGACGGTTGTCCTAAAGCTTTCTCGCCAATGAAAATTCCCTGGTAGGGAAACATCAACAATGTGCTACCTACCAGATACAGATCTGTGAAGAACGGTCACAAGTGCGAACTAAAATAAGTTATACTGAGGCCCAGACCGCACCCCATGGCATAGCGGAACTTACGAATACAATTTTGGCGGTAGGCATTTTGGTTAGTGTTGGTTAAGCTTGTTCAGCTAGCCTTTTATTCGCTACGAAATTGTTAATTGAAAATGCTGCTAATATTCACTTTTTCTCTTCTAGCTGAAAAGTGCTCAAACTAATGAACGAAGCTGTTCCTGTTGATGCTTTGACTTCAATATGATTAATATGAGAGATAGAATTCGTGTACTGAGTTTGCCCCTCAGTAAACCGTTTCACTAAAATAACGCGACGGTTCTGCAAGGAATGACAGGTGGTCAATCGGCATTGTTGTATTCAGGTGCACTTATAGGGGATCGCTGCTGTTTGGCGTAATCTGTGCGTAGGACGACTGCACTGTTCTGTTGGAGTTCTGAATATCCTTACACATTTCCGATTCATTAACACTGGCCACACGTTTGTGTCTGTCCCGACTTCTGACTCCGACCACTAGGGTGCACAGCGCACTTCAATCCTGTTCGGAGACCCTTCAGCGGCAAGTTATAGTTATAGCTATAGTTATAGTTTATTACGCACGTTTAAGACATATGTTAAAAACAAAAACAAAAAAACGACCGTAGATGAAAAACGACAACTTAACACAATACTCCAATGTTCAAGAAGCGCTCAGAGCAGCAAGCTATGTAGCACTACGTTAAGCTTTTCCGATTGAAGCAAAAAGACAGATGTTCCACAAATGTACTGTTATTAGGTTGTAACGAATTAAATGGCACTGACTCGCGCCATTTTTTGGCGCCGCAAACTTTGCTCTACAGGTGAGTACCAAATTTTCTATGTAAAAGTGGAAAAACTTTAGAGTTTTATTGACTTTTTTTGCGGATGGACAAAAGGGTAATCCGAGGCATTTACTTGTATGAATTTAAGCTGGGCACTACAGCTAAGGAGGCGGACGAGAAGATCAACGCCGCATTCGGTCAAGGATGTTCCACGATTCGGACGGCGTATCGTTGGTATCAGAAGTTCCGGAATGGAGATGAGAGCTTGGAAGAACATGAAGGTCGTGGGAGGCATAGTGATGTTGATGAGGACAAGCTGAGAGATGTGGTAGAGGAGGATCCACACAAAGGTACCAGGGAGATAGCGAAGATTCTTGGCGTCAGTCACCACACAGTTGCCCGGCATCTGAAGGAAATTGGAAAGACCAAAAAGCTGGAAAGGTGGGTGCCTCACGAGCTGTCTGAGGAGCAAAGAAACCAACGATATGAGATCTCGTCCGCACTGCTTCTACGGAACGAAACGGACCCATTCCTTGATCGCATCGTAACCTGTGACGAGAAATGGATAATGTACGACAACAGGCGACGATCGGCACAGTGGGGGACAGCGATGAGAGCCCCAAGGTTTTTGCGAAGCCGGAATTGCACCAAAAGAAAGTAGTGACAGTATGGTGGTGTTCGCTGGGAATTATTCACCACAGCTTCCTCCCTCCCGGTGAATCCATCACGGCAGAGAAGTACTGCATTGAAATTGAAGAAATTATGAAAAAGTTGAAGGATATCCGGCCGGCCTTGGTAAACCGAAGGCGAGTTCTCCTTCTGCACGACAATGCTCACCCCCATGTAGCACGAATGACGTTGCAGAAATTGAATGAGCTGAGCATTGGAACTTTACCACATCCTCCGTTTTCTCCCGGCCTCTCCCCTACAGAATACCATTTCTTCAAGCATCTTGGTGACTTCTTGGTAGGGAAAATATTCAAATACCAACAGGATGCCGAAAGTGCCTTCGAAGATTTCGTCAATTCCAGAACTTCCGATTTTTATGCTACTGAGATAAAAAAGCTTTTGTCACGTTGGCAAAGATGTGTAGAATCAGAGGGTTTTTATTTCGATCAATAAACTTGCCTACAAGCCGAGATATTAACTGTTTAAATTTACAGTGGTTCAGTGCCATTTATTTTGTTACAACCTAATACTTCTGTGCTGTTACTGCTTCTGGCACACCTCATATGGTGTTTCTACCTATATGAATGCTTTGTGTCATTTCCGTAAAGTTATTCGCTTGAAGTCGTTCGGTTCTTATATTGCTAATGAATTCATTTTCGATGTATGCCAGTAAATCTTATTGGAAACATTGTGGAACCTCTGACAAAACATTCTGAAACGTCACATAACACAATAATTTTAAACGTAACGGTTAACATGTAACAAGACAATGCGCGAGACACAAACGTAAGAAAGTTAAAAAGCGTGCATAAAAACCGAAATTGCAGTGAACTGATGCAATATTCTGCTCCGTGTTCCTGATTTACTCTGAGGCGCAGTAGTGGATTGCGGTTGAAGACAGGCATGTCGTCGGGTTGACTGCTTGAAAATGCCACCAATAAATGTAAATCTGGTGGTCGTACTTGGTGTTCGTTCTTGTTCTCTGCTACTAATCGGTCTTATTTTCTTGGTCTCGCTGAACTTTCTGCGATGACACCTTCACTAACCACTGTACAGGAAAGCGATGACGAGAGCGGGGCGGGATTCGAATGAAGTAGCAGCAACAATGGAACAACTGCCGGCAGGAGAGAAGACACCCGTTTTTTCAAAACTCCTCTAAGTCATACGTTCAACATCAAGAAAGATCCCTTTTTGGCTCTGGCGAAAAACCAAGAGCTACAAGCACAGACCTCTTGTCTGCGTAAGGAGAACGCGACTCTAAAAACGCTAACGCTAACGCTATGGCTGAAGCAGGAAAAAGACCTAGCACGACGTTTTACTGGAAGTATAGCTAATGAAAGACAATGATCAGGTGTTATGCCTATCATCAGAAGACACCAATTCGACAAAAACGGTTTGTCATGATGTCGTCTTTTTTAATAGCATCCTCAGCCATAGCGAGATGAAATGTATCCACTTGTTAAGTGTACACATTTCGTATTAGGCTCTTCGCAAAGTCTTCAGGAATGTTTTTTTTGTACTATTTTTCGTTCGTCTGTCAGTAAGTAAAAATTCAACCTGCATTCCGCTTTAACGCTACTTTCTGTCAGCCTTGAAGATCACCCCGTAGTGGTCGACCTAGAGCAATCCTCGATGATGAGTTAAAGGAATTGGTGGAGACTGAACCAACTCAAACGGTTCGCGGGATCGTGCAAGACCTACTGTTGCAGATGCTTTGAAAGGCCTTGGGAAGGTGAAAAAGCTCGAAAAGTGGGTGCCTATGAGTTGAGTAGGCAGCGAAAATTGCAACTTTTCGAGATTTTCTTCTCTATTTTTACGCATCGAAACTGACCCGTTTTCGGATCGAGTCATCACTTGTGATGAAAAGAGAGTTCTGTGTGATAGCTGGAGACGTTCCGGACAGTGGATGGACGCCGACGAACCCCTAGATATTTTCCACAGGCGAACTTCCGCCAGAAGAAAATAATGGTCACTGTGTGGTAGTCGGCGGCTGGCATGATCCATTACAACTTTTGACACCAGGCCAAACGACCACAGCAGAGTCCTACTGTAAGGAAATCGACGAAATGCACAGAAAATTGCGTCTATTTCAGCATGCGCTGGTCGACAGAAGAGGCCCGATTCTTTTGCAGGATAACGCCCACCCCATGTTCCACAAATCACTATACGAAAACTGAACGAATTAAGGGTTGAAGTTCTGCCTCACCGGCCATATTCTCCAGACCTCTCACCAACCGACCACCACCTTTTCAAATACTTTTAGAACCTCCTCGCTGGTAAAACCTTAACGAATCAGGACCAAGCCAAAACAGCTTTCTTGGATTTGGTCGAATCTCCAACACCTAAATTTTCCGCTAATGGAATAACTCGACTGGTATCCCGCAAGCAAAAGTGTGCTAATTCGGGAGGTGGTTATTTCGCCCGAATCCGGTAAGATTTGAGAAAGTTATGGCAGTTCAAAGTGAAGCACTCAATGCGCTGAGAATTTTCCGGACAACCTAATATCTTGAAAGTCTTGTTACATTACGCGTTCTATAAATCTAATCTTCAGGTTAGCGGTGCAAAACTGCACTCATTGTCTTACAGAGTCGCATACGATATACACCCTTCGCTTACAAAGGAAAAGAGAAAGCGCAATCGAAAAGCTTATTGTGATATAGTTGTCCTCTCAGCATCGCAGTAAACGATTTCCTTGATGTTGGTTCAATGAATGGTAATCCGTACTCCAAATATTCTTACGTAACATTTGTATGTCAACTAAAGTATGTGATGGTGTACTCATAGGCAAGTAAAACGGGTGGTAGCGCGTTTGTCTTTAATAGCGTCCAATTTCTTTTGAGACTGAAAAAAACCAATAGCTGATTGCTTCGAACTTTTCACTTGTGATTTGAAACTTGCAAAACCCCCTTTTCACGTCGATGACGACGTTGTTGTAGAATAGAGAGATCTTGGTCGTGAATCCACTGTACCATATCCCCGAAGCTTTTCGGGGATATGGTACAGTGGATTCACGACACTCGAAAACGTCATGCACGAAATAAGGCCTATGTTAACTCCCGCGGGAGCATCCGCGGATGGGCGGAAATCGCGCCGGGACCCCGCCCCGGGCCTCTCGTTGCGTCTCGCCAAACCCGCCGTCCGCGGATCGCCGCCGACAGACGACGAGGGGGCTGTTATATGTACTTCCCGCCCGCGGGACGGCAGCCGTCCGCTGTGCAGTGCACCGCGGAAGGCTGTCGTTCCATGGAGTTCGGCGCGGGAAACGCGCTACAATGCTACGCCAGCCGTCCCGGGACAACGACGACCGTCCGTGGTGCACCTTTCCTCCGCGGACGTCCCGCGGATGCGTAACATAACAACAAAACATATATGGCCTATAGGCCTAATGGGCCGAACATCTCCGTATGCTCCAGCTGTGTGTATCTGGGTCGCGAATTCAACATGGCCAACGACCTAGCACCAGAGCTGAACAGAAGGAAACGAGCGGTTTGGAGAGCTTTCAAAAGCATCGAAGAAGTCGTGAAGGAGTTGAAGAACATCCGACTCCGTGCCCACCTATTCGACTCCACTGTTCTTCCTGCTTTAACATACGCCTCAGAGACCTGGGCTATACGAAAGCAGGATGAACACGCGATCAGCGTCGCGCAGCGTGGAATCGAGATGACGATGCTCGGAGTGACACGACTCACGCAAGTGAGAGAAGGCCTCCGGAGTTCCGAGCTTCGCCGACGTTCGAAGATCAGAGAAGCTGTCGCATGAGCCAAGTTGTCGAAAATTAGGTGGGCTGGCCACGTAATGCGATTCGCTGACACCCGCTGGACGAGAGCCATCACCGATTGGATTCCGCGGGGTGCCAAGAGAACATCAGGACGCCAACAAAGGCATTGGTCGGACTTCTTCGTGAAAGCCCTGAACGACCGATATGACGCTCTTCGTGTTCCTCGAGCGAGGAGGATCCATTGGACCACTCTGACACGCGACAGGGACGAATGGAGACGCTGATGGCGCCCGCTCGAGCAAGTCAATGATTAAAGGGACGACAGGTGATAAAGGTGATTTGAAGCTGCCTCAGAATTCTTTAAGCACAATTACTATTTATTAACGAAGAAACGAGCAAGGAATACCATTTATTAAGGCAAAAATCTAAATATTCGAATAAGGCAAAGTCAACTGGTAAACAGGACACTATAGGAGAGCTAAATCAAAACTGAACCTACATAGCTCCTTGGATCCGGCCGTTTTTAAGGACTCTCTAGGAGGGAGTACCTGCCTTGAGTTTCTCGGAAATCCTTCCGGTGCGGTTTCGTGGCTCCTGGAGCGTCACTGGCATATCCGCAGGAGGAGTTCGTAAACATCCCCTGTGCCGCAAGTCGATGGCCTCAGTGCAGCGGCTGTGCCGTATACACGTGGAACCTCAACCTGCCACATGGGCACCCGAGGCTACCAAGGCCTAGTACCCCGGAAAGGTGTATTATTCATGCCTTAAGTGCCGCTTCTGAAGTGGTGATTCCTCGGATCCGTCCCTTCACTCTCCAACTGCAATGAGCCTTTCCAGCCCTGGGCTGCAGCAGCAGATTACCGTGGGAAGTCATTACCCGAAATGTGAACTGATCACCTGGTACTGAACAGCATTTTACCCACGCGATGCTCACGTGGAGGGCCACGCGCAGGCTTCTACCATGAGCGCTCTACCCTCCACATGGGCCCAGCGTGGGGCTTATACAGGCATACTAATGAACCCACAAATGCACACAACACTACCGGCAACACCAGACAACTGTGATATTTGAACGGGCTCACCACACTCCTTCGACTTGCACACTAGAGACCAGCATAGATTTATTGCACACCACTACGCCGACATAGTAGACTATACGTGAGAGTCGATTACGCATTACGTGATTAGGAAGTATGGCCGGCAGAGTGAAGTGACAGATGAGAACAGAGACGCAGACAAGCCGGACGCTTCACTGTAATGATTACTCCGCGCCCTCAACCTCGGCGACCCTTCCTGATAGTGTCGCCATTCATCCAGCCTGCAGTCGATGCAAGTAAGGGAGATGACAATGTGGGCTGGGCCTGATGGCTCCGGCTGAACTGAGTGACGAAGAGATGACGAACGGGTGACACCTCAAAGGCGCGCCCCCGCTCGCGGTCGGTGCTGGCGTATACTGCACAGTCGACTCTGCCCAGGGAGCGGGTTATGCTCGCTCGCGTGCGCGCTCCGCCCCGGATCGATGACGAAGGAGGCGGGGCAGGCCGCGTGATGAGGCGCCTCATCGGAGTTTGCCGCGAGCCAGGACGCCCGCTAAGGACCGAGAGGCTGCGAAGGTCGCGAGACGCTACACCCTGGATACGTCGTACCACCTAATGCACTTAACGAACCCTTGTAGTATACACCCATTATGCTCCAGAAATAAAAGAAGTTTCAATGAAAGAGGAAAGAATTGAAAGTTTCTATAAAAGTTCTACTCAACAACCTCGTGGCACGGAAGTATTATACATGTTATAAATACCAATGCAAAGGATTCAAGATGTGACGACATGATATTTCAGAGTCTGTAGAAAGACGTAGCGCACTTTTGCAACTGGGTCTCATAACGTACTAGTGTCTTGATCTAGGCTTCACGAACGGTCTTCTAACTGCAACGAGATGAAGATCAGCAATTGTATCCCTATTTGAAACAGAGACTGTCACGTAACCCATCTCCACTACTGTCCGTGTCTTTCCCATTGATTGGCAAACAGTCTTCTTCTTCTGAGCGTTTAGTCCCGCGCAGTTGCAGGGTCCGCTGTTCATGTGATCTGTCGCCACCTCATCCTATCAAGGGTGTCATCTGCCGTGGCGCCGACTTCGGCGAGATCTCTCTTGATGACGTCCTTCCATCTTTTCCTTGGGGCTCCTTTCAGACGCTTTCCGGGTGCCTCGAAATCTAGGGACAACCTTGTGGGATGATCCTCTGGTCTTCTGAGGACGTGTTCATACCACCTCAGGCGCTGCTCTCTCATCTTCAGCTGGATCGGGGCTGTCTTCATCTCTGCTCTAACATCCTCGTTTCGCACCGACAGGTCCATCCACATGCCCACCTCAGCATCCTCATCTCCGCTGCGTGCAGTTGCCGCTCCTGCGCCTTACCCGGGGCCCAGAACTCACTGCCGTAGAGGAGGGCAGGTCTCACAACTGTTCTATAGAGCTTGCCTTTGAGCGTCCTGGAGCATCTACGGTCGCAGAGGATCCCTGTGGACTCCCTCCACTTGAGCCAGGCTGCGTTTATTCGTCCCCTAACCGCCTGTTCCACACTTCTTTCCTCGGATAGGTCACTTCCGAGGTAGCGGAATTCATCCACCTTCTCGATCGCTTTCCCTTGGCAGTCTGGGATCAATCCAGCGCACTGCTCAGAGCTGATGAACTTCGTCTTCTTCACGTTCAGCCGTAGGCCGTTGTCTGCGAGGGCTCTCTGCCACAGCTGCACCTTCTCCTCCAGCTCCTCCTGGTTGTCGGCTACTAGGGCGATGTCGTCCGCGTAGAGGATCGTTCTGAGAGGGCCTTCCTCAAGGTGGTTCACTATAGAGTCAAGCGTCAGAAGGAAGAGGAACGGGCTCAGAGCCGACCCTTGGTGTACCCCCACTGTGATGTCTACTTTCCTTGTCACCCCGTGTGGAGTTTGTATCGCCGCTTTCGAGTCCTCGTACATGTCCATTATGACCGTGATCAGACGTTCCGGGGCACTCCTCCCTCGAAGGGCATTCCAGATTACGGCCCGAGCTAGCCTCTCGTAGGCCTTCTCCAGGTCCAGGAATGCCAGGTAGCAGGGTTTTCGTTTCTCCCAATATTTCTCCATCACCTGACGAGCGATGAAGATGGCGTCTGTGGTGGACCTCTCAGGCATGAAGCCCCATTGCACCTGGGAGATGGGTACCATCTCTCTCAGCCTTGAGTCGACCAGTCGTTCGTAGATCTTCATCGTGTGTGAGATCAGTTTGATCCCTCGGTAGTTGGAGCATTCGGAAGCGTCTTCCTTCTGCTTGAAGATGGGGACTATGGTGCTGTTCCTCCAGTCATCCGGCATCTTACCTTCTTTCGTGATTCTGTTGCGTCAGCCAGTTGATTCCGAGGTCCCCGAGCACCTTCCAAGCCTCTACTGGCACACCGTCAGACCCTGCTGCCTTTCCGAGTTTCATCTTCCCTATGGCCTTGCGAACCTCTTCCTGCGTCCAGGGTGGGATGGGTCCTTCCGTTAGTTGTTCTTCCTCGGCCTCCCGACGAGGGAGCTCCTCGTTCAGGAGTTCCTTAAAGTACTCCTTCCATCTCTCTCTGACCTCGACCATCCTCCGTAACACCCGACCGTCAGCACTCTTCACAGTCTTCACTACTCGAATGTCGAGGCTAGCTCTATGACGCGCCTTGGCCAGGCGGATGGCGAACTTCTCTCCCTCTGGCCCGTCTAGTTTCTCGTACAGGGCATTCCGCGTTCTTTGACTTCGCTACAGCTGTTTTTGCCAGCCCCTTCAGCTTCCTGTAGGCTGTGAGATGCTCGGGTGCCCTCGTCTTCTGCCACAGCTTGTAGGCCTCCTTCTTCCTCTTCACCGCAGCCTGCACCTCTTCGTTCCAGAACCATGCCGATTTATCCCTCTGGTTCCTTCCTTTGTTTCTCCCAGGGTTTCCTTGGCACATCAGGATTGTTTGGGCTACCCTCCTCCAGGTCTCATTCACGGGACCTCTGGATCTGGAAGGCCTGCTTCGAGCACTGCCCTTCGTAGCTCGTTCCGCTCTGAACCCCGCAGTCTCCACCATCGGATCCTGGGTTCCGTCCTCACTTTGGGCCTGGTGGGTATCTAAGATCGGCTACCAAGGGTCTATGCTGTGATGCCACGTCTTCTCCCGGAATGACCTTCACATCCCGGACTGTTTTTAGGGCAGCCCTTCGAACCAGGATGTGGTCGACTTCCGTCCTTCTTCCTCCGCTAGCATAGGTCACCTTCTAGCTCTCCCTCTTCGCGAAGAAGGTGCTAGAGACAGCCAGGTCGTGGGCGATAGCCAGATCCAGAATTCGTTCTCCATCCGGGTTTATCAGGCCGATCCCTTTACCTCCATGAACCCTTTCCACTCCTCTTCTGCCACTACCCACATTCCCGTTCATGTCCCCTGCCATGGAGAGGTAGTCGCCTTCTGGTACGGACCTTATGGCTTCCTCGAGCAAGAGGTAGAAGTCTTGTCGTGCTCGGAGCATCCGGTCTGCGGAGCGTAGACAGACATGATGGTCCAGTAACCCTCCTTCGTGTCCAGCCGCAGTGACATGATGCGGTCGTTTATTCTTTGGACAGCCGCTACTGAATCCTTGAGGGTCTCCGCGACAGCTATCCCTACCCCGTTCCTCTTGGTGTCCTCTCCGTTGTAGTACAGCTTGACCACTTCTCCGATCTCCCTGGCTTTCGCCCCTTTCCATCGCGTTTCCTGCAGACACAGGACTTGTATCCTTCTGCGCTTCATCAGGTCAGCCACTTCCCTAGATCTTCCGGTCAGCATTCCCACATTCAGAGTCCCCAGTCGAACTAGCTTCTTTAGTCGAGGTCGTTCGGCCCTCGGAAGCCCTCGCATACTGACCACAGAACTCGGGCGGGGGTTCTGTGCGCCACTTCCGGGTGACGTCCTGGCCTTTACACTGATTCTATTGCGACTTGTGATCATGGTTTTGTGACGAGGTTTCTCCATCAGCCGGCCTGTCAATCTGGGCCTTGCGCTGATTTATTGATTGGCAAACAGTACCGGAAGAAAATCCTCCTTAGCGACTGCGACCGCAATGTTGTTAGTACATGCACCAGGTACTGTGGTTATTTGTGGAGAAAAGCCGAACCGCAAATAAACTCGGACGTCGTCTCCATCTTCATGTACACAGACGGGCCTCGCAGCTGATAACTTATCGCTGCCTGGCTGACTGGTCAATCGACCAAGTCAAACGGACCGCATTCCCGCTCTTCAAACCTTCTCTAAATGTCATATCGGACCGAAAGATTCAGTCGTTTTATGCTTCTATAATTGAAATGTTATGACTTTTTAGGCTTATTCTTCAACGGAAATAGAATGAAAGATATTACTATCCTGGACGTTGGTATGAAGCGCGGTCACATCAAATGACTCCACAATACAACCTCCCTCAAGACGTCTAATGTGAAGTTGCCCAAGGATTGCTCTCGTTTTTGTGAACACAGGCGTGAACATCATAACAGACACTTCCACTGATTTTCCATTTAAGGCAATGCTAGGTTTCAGCAAAACTTAACGATTTGCCTAGGACAAAGAACTGGCTCATTCTACTCACCACTACTCTGTGCAGTTTCAATCTAAATATATGTTTCTTTCCCAGGAGATTCATCAATGAGTAATTCTCACAACGCCCCGTGCTGTCATTTCACTCAGACTGCTCATAGCGACCACCTTTCACAATAGCGCCTCCTTGGAAGCGACTACTGAATACGTATAGCCTTTAGGTATACAATTTTCGCGTAGAATTGGACAACTTCAAAATTAAATTGGACACTTTTAAACCAAATTCGAAACTTTTTAGGACAAATTGCACACTTTCCTAATTACATTGGACACCATTATAAGCTAGCTTTGGAAATCAAAGCAAGCTCTTCCAAATCGGAATAACTTTTATGCAGTTTGAATTACAGATTCAATCTGAATGGTTGGAATAATTATTTGCTCAAGAAAAATTTGGTATAACTTTTAACTTTCTTTGGAAATACTTAGATTATCTGTCCCCCCCCCCAATAAGCGTAGTAATTATATTTAAAAAATCTCGACGAAAATATGTGGGTTTAAATTTTGTTCAAAAGAATAGTAGAGCAGCAAGCCTACAGCGCACTAGAATCGCGTCATGCACTTCAAAAGTCAATTAAACTCTAATTTGATCGATAGTGTAAATGCCACTTAGATAAAATGGAAAACGGTTTTTGTTGTATCGTTAACAGATGTCAAACTCCATGCAAACATAAATTTAGCTATCAGTCGAATAAATGCCACCAAGGTGTTTTAGACGAGAGCATGGCGCAATCCTTTTTTCCAGCACTAAAAAATGGCCGCATTCCTGCTATGTACACAGAGCAAGCTTAGACCATTATTTTTTCCTATTTTTTTATAAAATATTAAACAACGTGTTCACTTATCGGGTGGATGGACTAAAACTTTAAAGAAGATTATACTAAAATTTTCTTCAACAAAAAATTGTTCTAACCTTTCTGGAGAGTCTCTAGGTTAATGTACAAAAAAGCTCATTTTAATTTGGGGAAATTCGATTTGATTTCAAAGTCACGGGCTAGCTTTAAAAAATGACAAGTTGATTTTAAAAGCGTCAATTTCAAAGGGAAAGGATGAGGTAGGTCCTGTTGGCTGAAGTGTTGTAACAGCAGTCTTGCAAAGGAATTCCTACATTTCTTGCCCATGTGTTCATCGACTGACCATGCCCTTCGGTCCATTCTCCAATTTTGTTTTCCGTGTTGTTTTGCTCATGTGGATTCTTGCAGAACTAGTTCTCCAAGGGCAGATAGGGAGACAGGATTCACCACACTGTACTTCTCCTACCGCACAAATTTCCATAATTTCCATTTCTCCTATGACTTAAAGATGTATTGCAGTCAACGGCAAATGTAGATGAGGAATGAGGTTAAACTGCCTATACACAGTGTGCCCACCTCAACTGTTGGCAGAAGCCGATTGTTGGGTTCGATTCGATGCATCCTGTCTGTGTGAAAGCCTCCACAGATCACGGAGATAGGGGGACTTTGCTGGGTTTCGCTATGGGCTATGAATGAGTGTCAACACGAACGATTCGCAACACCTCGAACCGTTGCGCTATGCCAGCCGTCCATTACATTTCCATTTTTCTCGTCCTGTCTGCTACGATTCTTGCTACAAGTCTAGAAAAGGGGTCTACTCCAATTTTTCTTACCAAAGTTCGAGAATTTCACACAAAAATCAAATAATCCTATAATCACACATACTTCACCTATACGTTAAAAAGTCACTGCTGGGGTGGGTATAATACAGGGGAATACACACGCTGCTGTTGCTTCAGTAAAAGTGACAGTGAACAACCGAGCTGGGAGTAGAGGATAATCCTGCAATATCACATTTGTCGGACGCGTGTATCGCAGTCGGAGGACATGCCGTCTGTCGCGGCACGCGATACTATGTTCTTGGCTCGGATTTCACGCCCAGGCCAACCGAGCCTTCCATCCCCCCTGGTTATCTGGTACAAGGCTTGTCGGGGAAGGGTATAGCGCTGGCTTGTTCATCTGCTGGCACCGCAAGTCACTGTTTGGCGAAATTCGCATTGAATTCGTCTCCACTTGTAGAAGTATTAGGTTGGAAAAAAAGTCTTTTCATTTTTTTCAAAGATTTATTACTTCACAACTACAAAGTCAAATCAATTGAGATAAACTCTATTTTGTTCTACTACACTTCTCCAAAGACTGGGTGATTTTCCAATTCCTCTCGCTTAAAAGACTACAGTTCTGGAGTCGAACCATTGATAAATCCAATTTTTGAGGTCTTCATCCGTTCCAAAATATTTCTCTCCAATTTCTTGCTTGAGAGCACGGAAGAGATGGTAGTCGGTAGGGGCGAGATCAGGGCTATAGGGTGGATGTGGCATTACCTCCCAGCCCATCCCCTTTATTGTTTCTCTTGTGAGTCTTGCAACACGTGGTTTTGCATCGTCATGCAGGATCATCACCTTCGACTTCTCCGGCCTGTTTTCTTAGAGAGTTGCGACGACTTTGTGGAGTTGGCCGCAGTATGTGACAGCAGTAAGTGCCTCTCCACTTCTGAGAGTTTGCCGATAAATCACTCCTCTGATATCCACCAAACACTCAAGAGAATCTTCCGTTCGTGAACATTGGGCTTGAGATCAGACTTAGGGCTCTCTCCCTTTTGTACCCATTGCCTTTTCCTCGGAAGTTGGCACACAGAACCCAGGACTCTTCGCCTGTCACAATCCGCGGAAGAAACGATTTTCTTCCTTATCTGGACAGAAGAGAAGCAGCGATGGAGAGCCGTTGACCTTTCTGAGTGTCTGGCAGGGCATGTGGAATCCAAGCTCCAAATCTCCATGCAGAGCCAAGACCATTCAGATGGATTCCTACTATCCTATGAGACACTTCGAGCTTCTCTGCCAGTTGGCGTGTCGTCTGCCTACTATAGGCACGAAGAAGATGGAGTAGTTCAGTGTCGTCCAATTCATTGGCCTTTCCTGACCTTGCTTTGTCCTTGAGTGAATAATCTCCCTTCAAAAACTTTCCGAACCACTCATAACAGGCGTGATGAGTAGTAGATCCCAAGCCATATATGTGGTTAATTTGGTCTGCTGCCTGACGTGCTGTGGATTCTTTAATGAATTCTTGAAGAATGCCGTGCTGAAAACGGCCATGAGGTAGATCTGGCATTGAGTTCGGAAGATTGGATGGATAACGAATTACAAAAAGAGTCTTAACCTGTGTCTGCGTGCGAACGGTAGACAAGTGTGATAGGATTATGAAATCAGCAATCAACATTGGCTAGTGCGTTTACAAGGGGAAGGGTAAAAAAAATTTCGAAGTGTGAAGAGACTTTTTTTCCAACCTAATAGAATGCATCCTGTAGAAGTAGAGTGCGTGGCGCATCCTAAAAAAGGATTGAGTAACGCTGTCCTTTATCCTTTACCCTTTAATGCAATTGAATTTTGCTGCAGAAAAGCAGTAATTTCTCTCACAATACAGGAAGAAGGAGAAAGATTAGTATTAATCATTTTCTTCGAAATAACGCCGTGTGTGCCTTTCCTAGACAATATCGTAGAGACGTGAATATTTCGTCTATACGGCAGCTTTCGGTGGCCAACTAATGCAAATCGTAAAACTTTCTCTTCCTGGGAAAGCCTTGTGTCAACTCACCGAACCTGAAGTTCAGAAGCCTTGGGTGGCTTGGCCTGATCCCGAACACTGAATCGATACAGAGTGTTTACGGAAGATGGCTGCTCTTCCAAGTGCACATCAGGAACGCCGCAGTGTTTCTTTCTGTTTTGAATAGTTACTTTACTCGTGTGCTCTGTCAAACCCGTCCTAGGTCGTCATGTCCTCTTAGCAGTGTAATACCACGAAAAACTTGCTTTAACTTCTCGTTCTTGGTGTGACATGTTCTCCTGCATTCATACTTCTTGCCGGTGCGCAAAAGTTACTTTAGACAGCTTTCGGATGCATTATGGAGGAATCAAGAAGAGCTCTGTAGACGCCTTTAAAGCTGACTTGAGCTTCCGTTAGAAGAGAGGGTTCTTTTCATAGAATGCCAGGGCAAGTCCAGCTGTACAGTACAACGGCGAAACGACGAGTTGAAATTTTCCGAGGAAGCTACTCATTCTTGCATTCCTTCCGAAGTTCTCTTCGTTCATTCGTGGCCATCTGAACATTGTGCGGTCACATTGCACTTTCACCATCGAATCAAAACCCACTTGACCGCAAGGTGATGAAACTTTCGGTCTTCCGTAGGCGGGAGGGGGCAAACGATAAGTGTCAGTTTCGTTTGTCGTTGCATGCCAAGCAATCACGCCCTCGGAATTTAAATGAAGACACTCGCATCACGGGAGAGCAGCTGAAGCTCGGCTTAAAGAATGGAACTCACTACATGCCCCCTCCGCTTAGAGTATATCCGAAACGTTCCCCTATATGTAAATATGTTGTAAATACCACAGAAGAAATCGCTAGTCCCTATGACCTCATCACGAAGCCTTTATTTCAGGCCTAAAATTAAGTCACGCACATGCTAACTGTTGGCACAGAAGCAGCACCACAGAAATCCCTAGTTTCCCATGTGTGGTTCGCAGCTTTAACCTCTTCCCGACAATTCGTTTTTGCCCACCTCTCTCACCAGGAATGGTCACTGGTTAACATTTCTGTGAATGAAACAAAAGCAAGAAACCACATCACCTATTGATGGGGCAATGTGTAATGAATGATGGAAGCCGAGAAAGTCATTTCAGAAAAAATATCGCGTTTTCGTCTGAAGCTGCCCGATACGACAAACAAGGCCGGACAGCTTCTTCCGACATTTTTGCGAATGGGTAAAGGCATGGCAGCGGTGTCCCATCATATTGGAGTAAACGAAATGCTAGATGTCTTATCAGGCTGGATCCTTTTTGTTGTACTCCGGGCTCCATAAGACAGTTTGCGACCTGCGTCAAGTGCCGAAGGTCGAGCATTCCCGTATTTCTAGCCATGCTCAGCTCATATCTCGAATCGTCGGTTATTTTTACAGCCACCCTATGTAGCTTTTCCGGATGTAATATTGCACCTAGCAGGCCAGCTGATCCTCCCCTTTGTTTACACCTTTTTCATTTGTTTGCCAGAAAGCGCCTATGTCTTGTCAACAAGAATGACCACGCCAACATTAGTTTTTCCTCACCCGCTCATTTCAGTGATCATGCTGTGTTTCTGTGTATCCATATCTTTCAAAACCATTGATCGCTGATAGTTCAAGGGCACGTATAGTGCAGCCGCATGAAGAGCTGTGCAGCACATTGCCCAGTGCGCTTCAATTTTTGCTAAAATTGAACTCGTAGGTAGGTTTGCATGCTGTGTTTATGTTTATGGATCATTTCATTTCTTCCACTAAAAGTTGCTCAATTTTCGATTATTTTAGCGCCAAGGATGCCACTGATTAACGAAGGCAGAAAAAGCCGCGAAATATCTGCCTTCCTCTTTGGTACAATATTTCCTTATATTCATTTTTTGTTTGTTTTTTCTGTGAAACATTCATCTTTTGCTTCCTCGCGATTTATCCGATGGCCAGAATATCTTGTTCGGATTGGAAGAGAGGAGGTGCATCCGGTTTAACTGTAAAAAACTATACCATATGAAGAATCTCCATTTTCCAAATAGTAACAGAAGATGTTTTGTTTCTGGCGAATTTTTGAGGCAAACGAATAGGAGGCACCGAAATTTGTAATGGTTAAGGGTCCGCAGGGTCGAGCTTACCATGGCGGCTCAAGGAACTGCTGAAGACTGGGTGGCGCAGTGGTAGAGGTACTGTTTCATGATCGTGACTTCGAGGGTTCGGTTCTCGAGCTAGGTCGCGTTTTTGTACTTTTATCATAGTATCGGATTTCCATATCTGAGCAATTTTTTGGAGTTTGCTGCGGTAAGATGTTTTCACTACTTTCCTTGTCGACACCTCGTGAAGCACCAGCAACATACCAAATATGCAAAATACGATGACATATGAAACTTTCACGATTAATGATTCTATCGTTTTATTCTTTCCAATTAATAGTTCTCATTGCCAAAGTCAGAAATTTTGACGAGGGAGTAACATGAAACAGAGGCAGGTAGCTGAACTGGATGCGTTTAAAGAAAGTTACAAAAATTTTCGTTGAACAAGGATTACTGTAACCATCTTGGGGAGCATGTACATAGTTAACCTGTAGGAAACTCGTTTCAGTTTGGAAAAGCAAAAGCATCAAGTTTGATTAGAAGAGTGTCCAATATGGATCTGGAATAAAACCGAAACATCTCTTGAAAGAAAAATTGAGGTCTTGTCAGGAAAAATTTGAGGAGGCTTCACAAAGAAGGTCTAGCCGAACAACATAGGTTAGAGAGTCATCGCATAGAGAGAAAGGCTCTTCTCGACAAACTGCAAACGGCGTAAGCACAATAATTCTTTCTTTGTGTCCATGCTGTCGAATTGCTTCTAGACATCGCCGGAATTATAGCCGTGTTTACATGCAGCTGTGGTCTCCATGTGACATTTGTTCACACCAGGAGTGGCCTGCGTTAGTCTGTCCTTACCCTGTACTTTATGTCTCGCTGCAGACGAGGCCACCCTTCTTGCTCCATCTACTCAGGGCACCGTATGTACTTCAGCGACCAAATTTTAGTTCACGCCAGTCATGTCGCCCACATCGGTGATTTCAGAAGGCCATCCACTCCCTTGCCAACTGGTTCCAAATTTGTCCGGGCGACAACATTGTCACATCGTACATAATTGCTCTCAGCCACCTACCCAATGCACTTCACCTCCGCTGCCGGGTACTTCCAGTCTCTAGCCAAAGGGATGCCTATATTTCATTAGAAAAATCGAAAGCGGCGGTGCCTTGGTTTTTCTTTCAAATCATCTTCGCCCTTTTGATCAGTGAACTGAGCGATACTTGAAGACTATTCGTGAAAAACATCGACTGATTGCCAGGTGTTGAAGGTATGCATACTAATCCGCTTACACGTCTTCCAGATGTCTTACTGCTAACAAACGCTAACGCTACTGCTTCTCTATTCGGAGGCTTAACTGTTTCATGGCTAGAACATAGTTCGTTCGTTATTTTGACATCGGACATGGAAGAGACATTCTTGTGCTTCCCTAAAAGAGACTTCTCACTGAAACAGGTCCAGTGCGAAAGTCTTCTCAGCTTCGCCCTCTCAAGAAAGAACTTTTTTTATTTGTTAATAGAATCAATTCTGGCTAGGTTCGACTTTTGGATAAGTCTTTGTTATTAAATAGCTAAGGAGTCTGCTCTAGCCGTTGATCAGGACTGTTTTCCAAATTCATTCATTTACTTGTTTATTTTATTTGTTCAGTTTTATTTTGTTTATTTTTATTTTTTTATTTTTTAAATTCATTTTGCTTGAATACGTGCACTCCGATTCAAGGTCCTTGGTTCGGATTTCCCGTCAACGGACAACCAGGCCTTCCCTCCGGAGCCGGTGAATTGGTACCAGATCAATTTGGAAAATTATAAAACACTTCTACATCGGCGAATCACCGTAAAGGCCAAATGCGCATTCATATTATGTACCTCCACGGTATCTCGAAGAAGTGAAATGCGCGACGCATCCCGGAAGTGTTTGACTAATGCCAACCTCTATTCGTCATCGTTATCGAGGAAAGCAGTAGTAGACTGATCGTAAGAGTACAGAAACCTTTTCATAACAATCTTTTTCGCTACTTCCCAATGACTAGGAATAAGAAATGCCTTACGTCTTGCAGAGTCTGAGATTACTCTGGCTGATGTGGTGGGCGAGGTGATTTTTAATTTGCAGTCCATTCTACGTCTGGATGGCGATTCTTTCATCACACGGCGGCGCGCTGTTGTGCAGTGTCGGTTCTCCATAATCCTTAGCTTCTGGCTTCCACTTCCTCAATTTCGTATGCATAAGTTCCATCTATTGAAGTAAGAAACCAATCTGCTCTGCCGCTAAATATCATCAATGCTTTTGTTCATTTTTTATTTTTTTTTTGTGCAATGCAACTTCTGGATGCAATGCAACTTCTGGAATCTTCAGTGAAGGGGCGAATAGTGTCGGCTCTGTGCCCATCCATTCGACTTCCTGTGCAAGCGTGCTCCTCGAGGAAACGCTCCAATCATCGTCCTCAGTGCCCTTAGTAGGCACTGAGGACGATGATTGGAGCGGTACTATAGTCCCAGTTGAGAAAACACCTCTGGAGTCAGGAGCTCTATCGAGTTCGACGACCAGAGTTGCTGTCGAGTAGACTAAGTCGTCAAAAATAAGGTGTGTCAGACACGTAAGGCGTTTCGCACACATCCCCTGACGACTGGATTCTTCGGAATGTCAGGAGGATATCGCTATCACAGAGTTACCTATCCGGCACCCTGCCAGAACCTTTCCGACACTTGTGATTCACAAAGATCGCGGTGAAGGATACCCGGGCGGTAAATCTACGGCTGTTGCGCATTCGCTGCAGCCATGCAGCCACAGACAAAGGGCGTTACAGTGTTACTCGTAATGGGCGAAAATCCAGCGGAAGCGAACAATTTCGACATTTGTTCGCCGTAACGCTGCAGTTTACTGGTTATATCGGCATTCATTAAGGACTTTGCTGATCACGGGGCCGGATTCATCAACGACGTACATAACTTTAACAGGAAATTCACAGCGGAAAACTCAGATAGCGCGGCACATCGCCGACCATATCGCTTGATAAGCCGCGCTATCAAAGATTTCGGCTGTAATTTTCTCTGTTAAATTGCTGTAAGTCGTTGATGAATCCGGCCCACGGATGGTCTGGTAATGCGTAGTCCACTATTGCTTCTTCATCGCAATACCCACTTTGTCTCAGGAGTAACCGCGTATGCGATTTTGATCCGCAGTTGTGCTAACGTACTTGTCTGGGAGCGAAAAATACTGATTTATTCATCGGCTGACCACCGCAAGTCATTGTATCGGCCAACTATGCATTCAGATTGCCTCACCGATATCCCGAAGAAGTAGTATGCGTGGCGCATCCCTCGAGGAAGCCAACTGACGCCCTTGTGCATGCGTCCGACTACTCTTGGCAACGAACCCAACTCGTTGCTACGTGGTCGTGCATTAGCAGTGGAGCGTTGCCGGTACTTCATCGCGTCGTTTGCCTTAAGCTCTAGTAACCGTTACGACGGTTTTCACCGGAAACGAACCACGCCGATGGCGATGGCGATTCACAGTAGGTGCTTGTTTCGCGTAAGGTTCCATCGTTACCGGTCGGTAAGTCGTGTTTGAATCTCACCAAGGGAGATTGGATGCTCACCAACGCGTTGGTTGGACTTCCACGTAGAAGCCCGTGGCGAACGAAGGAGATCCATTGCATTCTAGCACGTGACAGTGACAACTTCATCATTCCTCGACACTTCACCACCGCGAGTGGCGGCGTATCGTCAGCGTTTCGCGAGCTAATTATTTCCCTGCTGTATCTATTCTTATTTGTGTTTTTTTTATATTTGTCTCGTTTTTAAACTACTTAATACGTGTTTGGTTACGTTATTTTACTAACTCTAGGGCTACTCCATTAGTCTTGCTGGCCGTAGTTTGGTTGTCGGTGCGTTTAATTGATTCATCTCTGCTGTCAATAGGTCAACATGTCTCAGAGAGCTAAATCCAGCAAGAAGGTTACTGAGGCCTCAGCAAAAGTCTGTGTTAACAGTCAAGAGCAATTTAACAGCAGCTTGAGTTGCTCTACTGTAGAAGACTTTTCTAAGTTCTCAGTAAACGAACTTATAAACGCAGTTCTGATGAGAAACAAAGACCCTATCATTGAGCAGATGATGTACGCACTAATCTCCAAACTTCCACAGGAGATGTCAGAACGAATAGAGATGGAGAAGAAGGAACGAAGCATCGTTATTGAGTGGCTCCCTGAAGCTGCCCCGGACCTTCCTCCTTCAGCGAAACAGAAGGATCTCGAAGCGAAAGTAAGTGAGGTCTTTGATGTCTTAGATCTCGAGTGCCGTCCATTAGAGGTCTATCGCATGGGTCGGCATGAACGCGGTCATATCCGCAAGGTGAAGGTGGTATTGCCATCGAAGTCTCATTGGGCTACTGCTTTAAAAAATTCTTGGAGGCTTCGAGACTCTACCACCTTCAGCAAGGTTAGGGTCCGCCGCAGCATGACCTCTGAGGAACGGCAGCAAGAATATCAGTTAAGGCAGGAGTGTAGGGAGAGGAACAAGCGGGCAAACGATCGCATTTGGGTGGTATACCGTGGAGAGTTAAGGCGGGTCGAAGACCTTCCCAAGAGAAGGGCACAGGGAAACGCCTAACTGGACACGGTGTACCTCCCACCTCCATGAAGTGCTTCCTCTTTAACTCTCGTAGCCTGGTGAATAAGATACATCACCTTCATCTCTTCCTATCTCACTATGAACCCGACTTGTTGTTTATAACAGAAACATGGCTCTCCAGCAAAATATTAGACTCTGAAATCCTTTCTAATTTCCCGTACAAGCTCTTTAGAAGTGACCGCACGAATTGCAAGGGTGGGGGTATTTGTTGCCTGGCTAAAAATACGATTAGTTTGACAGCTGTTACCAGCCCTACAGACCTGCATTCTGATATTCTTTGTCTTGATGTCTTTGATGCCTCGTATTCGGTGGCATTTAGGATGGTTCTCGTGTACCGACCACCAAATTCAAGCACGCGCGAAGACGATGCTCTCATAGATTCATTAGTGGAACTGTGCCTTTCGAACAATCACTTAATAGTTTTGGGTGACTTCAATCTTGATATTGATTGGGTTCATGGTGCAGTTCCTAAGAGGCAAAATTTGGCTAAGTTCACGGAATTCTTTGAATGTTGTAGCCTGACCCAACAAGTAAACAGACCTACTCGAAATGATGCAATTCTTGACATAATCCTCACTTCAACTCCTATCCTGAGCAACATTTATGTACTTCCTCCTTTTGCAACAGCTGACCACAACGTAGTGGCCTTTGAAGTTCAAATACCGTTGCTGAAGCAGCGGGATTTACCACTTCCGAACTTTATCAAGGCAGACTATACGGGTTTAGCAAATTATTTCGGTTCTGTGGATTGGTGGACAATCTTTCAAGGTTATCAAAACATTGACGACTTGTATAAGAGGTTCTGTCGCGTTGTATACTCTGGCTTATCAAGGTATGTACCATTCCAATCAACAAAACCCCTAGTAAAACATTATCCGATGCACATATCCAATCTGATGGCTCAAAAAACACGTCTCTTTAACTCAGTAAAAAATCCTCTTTTACATCCACAATACAAGAAGGTGTGTCAGGAATTGGATCATCACTTGAGTAGATTTGCGGCATACCGTGAAAGATGTTCTTCAAGATCACGTAATAAGAAGGCTCTGTATTCCTTAATGCGATTTAAATTGAAAGGTCACACAGAGTTGCCTGTCCTAAAAGACGACGCCGGTGTTCTTTACAAAGACGATCACCAAAAGGCTGAAGCACTTGCAAACTATTTCGCTTCCGTTTTCACTTCAACACCAGGAGATATGTCAAATGAATTGAGTAGCTTGCTCAAGCAATCAGAAACGGCTGAGAAATCGGACGTAGGCGGAATATATGAGTTTGTGATAGAGCCCAGTGAGGTGTTAAGAATTATGAAGCAGCTGAAAAGTTCTACGTCAGCAACTTTTGATGGGATTCCGCAAATAGTGTATCAAAAATGCGCACACTCACTGTACAGGCCCCTTTCAATGATTTTTAATATTTCCTTGATGTATAGCGAAGTCCCCGAAATCTGGAAGGAGTCCATTATCACGGCTATTCCAAAAAAACCGAATTCCGTTTTACTTTCCTCCTTCCGGCCTATAAGTATAACACCTACACCAATTAAAATATTAGAAAAAATTGTGCGAGATAGAATAGTAGCTCATCTGTCGAGAAACAGATTAATTCCTCCTGAGCAGCACGGTTTTATGGTAGGAGCTTCTACAACCACTCAGCTTGCAGATTCTGTCTTTGATTGGTATTTTGCTATTAATAACGGAAACTCGGTTGATGTCATTTACTTTGACTTGTCCAAAGCTTTTGATAGGGTGTGCCACGAGAAACTTCTAATCAAGCTCTACCAACTTGGTATTCAAGGCTTTCTTTTGAGATGGATACACTCGTATTTGAGTGGAAGACATATGCGCGTTAAAGTTAGGAATTCCTTTTCAAGATGCTTTGATTGCGAAAGCGGAGTACCTCAGGGAGGCGCACTTTCACCGGTGCTGTTTCTTGCATACACGTGTGATCTTCCTTCAAGATTAGCGGTTAGTAACCAGGTGAAGGTACAAATGTATGCTGACGACATAAAAATATACGGTGCATACAATAGTGCCAACAAGGATCATGTATGTCAAGCTTTATCTCAAGCTATCAATATTATGATTGATTGGGCTGATGCTTGGCAAATACCTGTGAATATATCCAAAACCTCTGTTTTCCATATTGGTACTTCAGAGAATGTTGAGTACAATCTCAATAACCATGTCCTCAGCTCTGTGTCTGAGATTCGTGATTTAGGAGTTTTCATTGATCGTAAGTTAAATTTTGGAAGTCATATAGATGCCACCGTACGAAAAGCTTTTTCCACTCTGTTTTTGATTTTTAGAAATATTAAAAACGCTGAGAGCTCAATCCTGGTTAACTTATACAAATCATATGTCGTACCACTATTGGAATATTGCTGCCAGGTTTGGAGTCCATTCACAAAAAAATTCCAATCCAAGCTTGAAAAGGTGCAAAAAACGTTTACAAAAATTTTGTTTAACAGATGCATACGGTCCTCAACTGATTCTGGTACGATTCCTAGTTATAAGGAAAGACTTATGCTTTTTGAACTTAAAAGTCTATTTTACAGGCGCATTTTTAATGATCTTGTCTTCTGTTTTAAGGTACTAAAAGGGGAATCAATTCTCAGAGCGAGCAAGTATTGGGTATTTTTGCCAACATTGGGTCACCGAAATTCTTACTGTTTTCGCTATCCCAGAATCAAGAAGAAAAACCGTGAAAATATCTTCAATTCCATTTTCTTTCGGGGCGCTCGGTGGCTACAAATGTTACCTGCAAGTCTACTAGAAGCTCCGAATGTTAGTATTTTTCGTAGGAACTTGAAAAAGATTGACTTGCTTTCAGTTTTGCACATCGTCGACATAACTTAAGCACAACACTTTTTTGCATTTCTTTTTGTTCGCGTTTTTTTAGTTTTTTTTCGGAGATTTCTATTTTTTTCATTTTTGTTCTTTTTGGAGATTTCTTTTTTTCCTGTTTCTAACTAAGTTTGTGTTCTTTCCTTAGTCCTAGCTATTTTGGTTTATTGTGTTTATTCTTACTTTATAGTATCTCTCGCTATGTAATGTTACTATGTGCTTGTCTCCGACGTCTCTGTATCTGATTACATCTTTGCACGGCTCTGCTTTTTCTGACACATTGTCATTGTTTTTGTTCTATTTCATCAAAAATTTAATTTTACCTTACCCTTCCCATACAACCGTCAAATGGGCACTGATGGAGGCGGCGGACCTACTAAGCTGGTATCCGGAGCCGTTTCTAGCGACTTGCAGTGTTGGCCGGCCACTGCTCGTCTTCATCAAGTTCCACTACCCCAGACCCGCACATTTGAAAGCTAATTTCATTCGATTTCTGAGACTGCTTTTACTCTTGATTGAGGATTGCTCTCATCTGATAGTTAGGTTGAAGCATTTGGTTGATCTGTTGAGGTTTTATTTTACTTTATTTGGTGATTCTCGATTTTCCTTACATCGTGTCCACTGCGTTTCAATAACTGTTTTAGCGCACAATTCTGTGCAAATAAATAAATAAATAAATAAATAAATGAAGACGTTGCTGACGTTCGCTACGGCAACTCCAGACCAGCGAGACGACAAATGATAAAGGTGGTACACCACTGCTAAGCTATCGATTGCCTGAGACGACCACTGGAATTGTTATCCGGTTTGCAGAATATTTACTACTCGAATTCTGAAGTAGGTACATGTGCGATGCCTGTATCTAAACACGCATTATGCAATCAAGACTTGCCTTTGTGACCATCTGCGGCCGCAGCTCATGTGGTAGTGATTTCTAATCTTTAGAGTCAATCTGAACTGTTCAAGTTCACAATAACACAACAACAGAATGGCTCAAAAAAAATCCTGCAAACACAAAAATCATCAATTATTGATCCGACCGCCGGCCAATAAATGGATAAGTTTGGAGGTGTTCTCGCCACTATGTACCACTGACATGAAAGTTCCAACTGACTAAAACAGATATTAAAAGCTACAGTATCAATCAATTCTCTTCGGTGTTTCTGTCCATGCAGTTAACAAACAAAGGTAAGGTTTTTCTCCTGGAACGATTCAGCCACTTTTGCGTGCCTACCTGGGAGCAATGTGACTTTGCCCTTTTCCACCACTATCGCCCTTCACCTTATCTTTTCCGGGTAACAATTTTAACGACTTCGCTATGAAATCTTCTTGTCTGCTCTGTTCATGCCCTTTCTTCGCACATCTGTTAAGTGTCATGAAAACAGACACCAGTTGTGAAGATATCAATCGAAAGACTTTATGCAATTTCATCAAGCCTTCCAGACTTGATCCCGTGGTTTTTGAAAAGCTTTTCTTCTAGAGCCAGCTTTAAACAGCACTCTACGGTTATTTTCGGTGAAGCTTGTTTTATATTCCATTATCATCTTAGTTATTATAGTGAGGCGCTTGTGGAGCAGTTGGAGGAGGCTCCGGCTGTCGGGTGCACCCAATACCAGATTCTTGGTTCAGATTTCCCACCCAGGCCAACCAAACCTTCTTTTTCTTTGACGTCTGCGAATTGTTACCAGACTTGTCTGGAAAGGGCGAAGCGCTGACTTGTTCATCAGCTGGCCACCGCAAGTCATTGTGTGGCCAAATATGATTCAAATCGCCTCCACGACATCCAGTAGAAGACGAATGCGTGGAGGTCGCAAAAGGGTTTGAGTAGCGACGTCCTTTATCTATTTATTTTTTGTCATCATAGTACGATGTGCTGTTTTACATATAGCACAGGGTGATGCTACATCGGCTGACGCAAGTCATTTTGTAGGCCAAATACGCACTCAAACTGTTTCCACATCTCGTTGAAGTATTATACGTGGCGCATCCTTGTGACGATTATTATTGCCGTATTCTATAACACAATCTTTCCTTATCGTTTTATGTTTTCTCGTGCTGTTTTCGTCGTCTATTTTTCCGATCTTAAACTTTGCTTTTGTTTTTAAATGGCTTTCCTTGTTCATAAAAATATTAAATAAATAACGATGAAAAATGTTGGCGCATGGAAGATCATTCCCTTCATGCCCGTCTCACAGCTCTACGTTGAATTTTAGACACACTTTTCATGATAGTCCTGTGTTTTTTATAGGTGTCCTGCATATAATACGTGAATGCTGTTCTAGAAGAAACCACTGTTTATTTTTTCTCCTCTCCAGTGTACTGTAGTATATTTTGCTCACTCGCTAGCGGGGCTTCTTTTTTTGAAGTGAGTCACCCTGCTTCATGCTTACACTGCTGAGGCGTTATCATCATTAGAAATGTTCACTTTAATTATCTGCTCGAAAATGTGCTTTCAACTATTATTAATAGGTTTATGATGTGCAGTCGGAGGTTCCGGCTGTCGCGTGCACTCGATACCGGATTCCTGGTTCGGACTTCCAAGACAAGCTAACCAAGCCTTCCATCCTTACGGGGTTGATGAATTGGCACCAGACTTGTCCTGGAAGGATGAAGCGTTGACTTGTCCATCGGCTGGCCCCCTAAAATCATTGTGTGGTCAAATCGCCTCCACGACATTCCATAGAAGCAGAACGCGTGGCGCATACCGAGCAGCATTGAGCAACGCCGTCCTTTATCCTTCTATTTATTTATTTAGTTAAGCACATAATAGCGCGCTCAATACCAAACACAAACAAACAAACAAACAACAAAACACAAACATTAGAACAGAACGGCAGTAATAATGATGTACTATTAACCAAGATGTAAATTCAGGAACAAACTCACGAAATAAAACTCCAATAAAGAGAACAAGGAAAGCACGGATTGCAATTTGAATTTCTCAGAATAACACTAAGTGTCATGTCCTATGAAATTTCACAACATTTGTTTGTTTGTTTCGCCAAGAGTAGCCCTGTTTTGTTTCATTATATTAAAGGATAAAAAAGGATAAAGGACGGCGTTACTCAATCCCTTTTGGTATACGCCACGCATTCTACTTCTACGGGATGTCGTGGAGGCGATTTCAATGCGTATTTTTGGCCATGCAATACTTGCGGTGCTCAGCCGATGAACAAGTCAGCGCTTTATCCTTCCCAGACAAGTCTGGTACCAATTGGCCAACCCCAAAGAAGGAAGGCTTGGTTGGCCTGGGCGGGAAATTCGAACCAGGAACCTGGCATCGGGTGCACGCGACAGCCGGCGCCTCCTCTTACTGCGCTACATGCGCCCGTTTCATTAAATTAAAAGTAAATATTTAATATTAAGCCTTTAAAACATAATTTTATCCTTCATTGCGCTGGAACACGCGTTAACTCATTCGGGTCTGCACTCCGAAAAGAAGTTCTCGAGCACCTGACTTGAGCGCTAAGCCTATGTGTGAAGGACAAAACAGTGACCAGTTTCTGGCCACTGCATTTCACTGCACCAACCAGTTTTCAAATTCAAATCGCCTCCACCACATCCTGTAGGAGTAGAACGCATGACGTATCCCTGCCATGCTTTATTTTTTCATATTTTCGTTACATACAGCATCAGTCAGGTGTGAAGTCAAACACGCTTAAAAAATCAAGCGTTGTCAGACTGTCTCAGCGATGATGCTCGAATGATTTCCTGCCAGGAATGAGTGGTAGAAACGAGAGGAAGTATCTTAGTGGTAAGAATAAACCATATCTGTGATGCGAAATCTCCTTAGGACAGTTCTGGGCAGCTAAGTTCACTTCTGAAAGCACTGAGTTTTTGAGGAAAATTTTCACCAAACCTAATTTTTCGTTGATGTCTGTCTTTACTGGAGAGCATTTTAGCTATATAAAATGGACTAAATTATCCCGTAATTCATGCCAACCGGTGCAACTGTCACTACGCGTTGATGCAGTGGTTAGCTATGACAGCGGAGATCAAGAAGATGGCTGTTCCAGATAGTTATCCTTGGCAACACATGATGTTCTAGACAATCAACACGCATTCTTACACCTTCATCAGTGAAGCCGAACATACGGCGCTTAAAAAACAATTCATTAATTACCGGCGACTCATCCTTCCTTCCTTCATCACTTGCTCGCGTAAAACCAGTGCCAGCATCTACTTCTGAGCCACTCATCTATTTTCTGGATTCCTGATAAATATATCTGTTTTCTCTACGCACTTTTCGTGATTCCTTGAAGAATTGATTTTCTGTTGATGTTCTTATCCAATAATTTAATGAATTCAGACTGCAGGATGGCGGAGGAGGATGCTGAAGCTCATGCCGTCGACAGGCTACGAGTTAGTATCGTTAGTAATCGCTCTCGATTCTCGTCGGCAACATTAAACTTCTCTTTCTCATCTATTTGTGAAAGAATAATGCCATCATATAGGTGCAGTGGAAACCAGGGGTGTGCGCTGACTTCCCGCCGGTAAATTTTTTACCGCAATTTTTTAACGCGGGAATTCGCCGGTAAATTTCGGTAAATTCGGTAAATCCGTTAATTTTTTAAAATTTAATATTCCCTTAAAAACAACTGGTATTAAGCGGCAGTAGTGTAAAAAAAAGCGCAAAGCTTTTCACCGAAACATCATCACGTTCAGAAAAACCATATCATCTTCATTTTATCATGAATGCGTCATCCTAAAGCAAGCAAAGCAAGCGGAAGCCTAACAATGCACAAGTGTAATGACCTGTATTGTGAGTGCTTTAAAAAAGATAGAAGCTTAATTAAAACTCTAAAACAGCTTAACTAAACTCAAAAACATTTCTGGAACATCCGACGTTCAATCGAATATTGCTATATTCCTTTTGGATTAATAGTTTAACTGCTTTTTGAGGTTATTACAATCATCAACGTTTCATTCGATGAAGGAATGATTTACACCTCACGCTACCTTTTTTTTAACTATTAAGCTGTACTTTGGAGCAAAGCCAGACACTTCAGAAAAAAGATCGAAAAGTGACATGACAACGAATCTCTTTCTCTTCTTATATGGGAAACAGCTTAAGGCCGGGGCATACTTCCATCGCCGCGATGCCGTCGCGGCGTTCAGTTCATGGGCATTCCGCCGCACGCGGTCGAATAGTCAAAAGAAACTTATCCGCGGCCGCCGCAACAGTGGCGGTCACCATGCGCGATGGCTTTCTGCGCCCATCGCGGGCATGGCATACTTTTTCGCCCCGCGCGCGGTGTTTAGCGTTGGTCCTGGACGGATCGCCGTCGCGCTTCCTTGCAGAGGGATGGGCGATGCGACGAGCGCAGAGAGGTTCGAATTCTTTCGAGTCGCTCTGCAAAATTCGTCGCCGGATTCCATCGCGGCCACGGGAAGTATGCACCTAAGAGTTCACCAGTAGCCGGATTCATGAACGTTCCCGGGAACGTTCCCGGCTTCCCACGGGAAGCGATCAGGTAAGAAAGCTAGGCGAAAAAGTGGGATGAGAGATGATAGATGAGGTGAGAGAGCGAGCCGGGGGAGAGAGGCGAGAGATGGTATCACATATCTCCCGTTCCCGGCGCTTCATGAATCCGGCTACAGGAGATCAGGTAGACTAGCGGAGCACATTCCGATGCCTTACATCTTGGACTAAAATACGGGAACAAGACACGAGCGTATCTTCTTCTAATTCCTCTGGCGCTCGTCTATTCTGAGAGCTTCAATATCTCTAGTCCAAATTGTCTGATGTTGTGTGGGGAATGTCAGCACGAGGTACTATTCCAGTGGAGCGCGCTTTCACACTGGAGCGCACCATCTCCGCCTCCTGATATGGGATGTTTTAATGAGGTTGAGGACCACGAACGCTAATAGCAAGTTATCAGAGAAAATAGAAGCAATCACTTCTAAACTGAGATTGGTGGTATGTTTCCTTCTCCATTTGATAGATAGGAACATGATTTTGTACGAAAAAAGTCGTTAAATTTTCCGGTAAATTTGGAAATTTACCGGCAATTTTCGTTAAAAGAAAACGCCGGTAAATCCGTTAAACCTGTAAATCGTTAACCGGTAAACGCACAGCCCTGGTGGAAACTTAAACGTTAAAAAAGGAAAATGAGAGAATTGATTTGGTGTTCATTTTGCAGGAACCCTAGGCAAAAACCCAAAATAGCTCAAGTCGTGGAGGATTTTAAGCAGGATTTTAGCATTATACTTCAAAAAATGTATAATTAGTATTCTTATTACCTCATTAGGTTACATTTTTGTCTGTTTCAAAACTAGTAGAATGAAAATGGTAAACGCTCTCCCGAACCCGATAAAACCGGTATTTATTTATTCATTGAAATTTATTGAAGAAGACAAGAGTGGGATAAAACTGCAACACAGCAAACCCAACATCTACAAACAAAAGCAGCTCCTAAATATCTATGCACACAGAATGATATGTATGGTATATATCATATGCTATACGGTATGGTACGGTGGAAATGAATAATCTTGCAGTTTCTTGAAGGGTTATTTCAACTCTACATAATTTAGGTGGCCTGAGAGCCCTAGCCCTCTTGATATACATAGCGTCCAGAAGTGTGAAGAAAATTTACTTTTTCGAGTACTTTTTGGCCCGGTTTACCTATCGAGTCTTGATGCTTTTTAAATGCACTTTATGCTTAAATTCTCCAGCACATAACAGGAGATGTTGCAGGCGTCATCTGCACTTACTCCTCCGGACGAGAGAGCAAGAGCGTCGTCCCTCATCATTAACTACCTCCACTTGGATGCTGACAAAGTCCTCTCAGCGTACGGGAAATTCGGAAGGTATCAGGTACGTCTTATTGCAATAACCTCTTCATTGCCCTACGGATCCTCTACGGCAGTTTGCTCCATGTGTGAATGAACAACCGAAGGTTCAGTTGGCAAAAACCTTATCCGATCAACTAAACCGAAGGTTTAGTTCATCGGATGAGGTGATGGTCAATGAGAAGAAGAAGAAGCACCAGGGTAGGGTCATGACGCGGAGATGGGCAGCATTAAGAGGTAGTGGCGCATCAGCCAATCATGACCAAGCAGACCACCCGCCGAACACACGTCAGCCAGTGAGAATACTAACCGTACAAACCCTCTCCGAATGACGCGCCAATTTGATGCGGACTGATTGGCTGGCGTGCTCCCACCTGCTAATGCTGTCCATCTTCGTGACATGTGCATACCGCCTCATGTGACGCCAAATGCACTGCTTAGATTATTACTATTTTGTTGGAAATCTAGCTATTCTTGTGGACCACGAATCATACTTCTTGTTAGGCAAATCACTTTGACATTTGAAATTTCTTATTCCGTTTAATATGAACCCTAAGATATTTACTCCTCCGTTTTCATAGAAACGGTTCGCTTTTTAAATTTGTTGAAAATAGAACAATTTAATAATTGTTCAGGTAATTTGCTACTTAGTTTTCGGCTCATATACTGTTTCGCCAAAAATTTGTAAGTAACCGTTTCAGATGATCACATATCTCATAACGAACAGCGTTCACGTTCTGTTCGCTATTAACATGATGGTGATGCCGTTCATCACAGAAGATCCGAAGTTCGAATGTCAGATCACACCACCAGAAGGAGTTCATTGGGTGAGAAACTTTCATAAACTATTCTTTAAATCGTTGCGCAATCATAGAAGGCGCCAGCATCCGTCCGCATCGTGAAGCATGTTACTTGGTTGGCTTAAAGTCCTGTCTAGCATTCTCACATTGAAGACTTGTCTAGAAAGGACCAAATGCTGATTTTTTTCCGTAGTTCGTTGTGAACCCCCATTGCCCTCTATTCTTGTTCTAGAAGCAATCGTCTAAATACCTCATTAATACTGTGGTCTTAAAAGTGAGAGATACACGCCCAGCAAACACTTACCTGTGCTCTATCCTCCCCACATCATCACCTCTGGAGTTCTTCGTTCTTGGAAACGAGAAGATGTTCGGAAGAAGTAGAATGCATGGCCCATCTAGGAAAGGGATTAATCAAGGATGTACTTTCTTTGCCCTACATATCTTCCCTTTTAAGTGAAGTTTAGTATAATATTAAAACAATACGAGGAGATGGCGGCCCTTCAGTTTCCACGGCATCTTCACCAGGAGTTCCTTTCTTATCTATATCTTCAATATCTATGCTTTAAGATAGGGCATGCAAACCTTCAGACGAAGTCCCCTCACCAAGAAGAAGGAAAAGGGCATTTTTAAAATTTTTACAAGCAGAATTTCCATTAAGTCATGCAGTTTTTTGATGTCTCACTGACGAGTATACATTGGATCCGATCGAAAATTTTCGGATAATTATGATTCGGATAACGGTGATTTTGCGAACCCCGGATAATTGGATGATTCGGATAACGACGATTTCGGGAACACCGGATTTTTGGATGATTTGGATAAGAGCGATTTTCACGCCCTCGGATTTTCGGATGATTCGGATAACGACAATTCTGCGGACACCGGATTTTTGGATGATTCGGATTGGGTTATCCGAATCGGATATCCGAAAATGATTCATTCGATACAATGGATCCGATCGAAAATCTTCGGATAATTGAATGATTCGGATAACGGTGATTTTGCAAACCCCGGATTTTTGGACGATTCAGATAACGACAATATGGCGGACCCCGGATTTTTGGATGATTCGGATAACGACGATTTCGCGGACCCCGGATTTTTGGATGATTCGGATAACGACAATTTCGCGGACCCCGGATTTTTGGATGATTCGGATAACGACAATTCTGCGGACACCGGATTTTTGGATGATTCGGATCGGGTTATCCGAATCGGATATCCGAAAATGATTCATTCGGATCCAATGTATACTGACGAGGAGTAGAGAAGGAAGACTTAGGTTGTATGCGCAAGCTCCAAGCTCGCAGGTTAGGTCTAACATCCTCACTTATTCAAACTTTAACGATATCAGCTAGCTTATCGGAAGGTTTCTACAACACTTCTGTGTGTCAGTTTGAGCATTTTTTAATCCGAAGAGGTCTTTTGTCTGAGGTTTTAACTGCTTATTTATATATTTTTTGTGTTTTTCTCTGTGTTTTCTACGCTTATGATTTATCGAAATTTATGCCAGAAACAAGTAAATAAATAAATAAATAAATCTATATAATCAATATTTTAGCATTCAACAAGGAAGCCATATTGAATTTTTATCCTTTGTCCATTTTACCGTCCTATTGCCTTAAGTCAGAATCTTTCACTCGTCTCTAAGTGCCTGAAGTAAAAGGGAACCTTCAATTGAAGAAAAACCTGGGACCGGATTCATCAACGACTTACAGAGAGTTAAAGGAGAAATTACAGCCGAAATTCCTGAAAAACCCGAATTAACGCGACTTATCAACAGCCGATATGGTGAAATGTTGGCGTTATCAGGAATTTCGGCTGTAATTTCTCTGTTAAACTGCTGTAAGTCGTTGATGAATCTGGCTGCTGATTGTATCAGGAGCGATTCCTGTTACCGTACTACGAGAGGTTTCTGCTCCACAGTCGTGTTACCCTTCGCAAACAGATAGTCCTGCAGTTCTTAGTGAAGGAGCGATCAAATATTTACAGGACTATAACGTCGTGGACAAGTGTACGGTAACGGACAGCAACAACTGGACACTCACCTGTGACAGCATACCAGGAGCGAGGTTAGCACACCTTCTCTTCAGCCCTGCCCTGAGTTCTTCAGAAGAGTTTCTTCAACGGAGGAAAGGGATGCAATTGCGAGCATAAAACTCCAAGTTGAATAGTACCCAGGTATGTCTACAACGACACCAATCATCAGTCGCTGGCGTCCGAGTTCAACTTGGTCTGCGAGAACTACGAGTCCGTTGAGCACGGTGCTTCGGTATTCATGCTCGGTAGGTCCTCTCAGTAGCAACAGAATGGATGAATTTACGCAAGGGTCTCATTACATTAGTTAGGGTCTCGATTCAAACTTATTTATTGAATTCGTTTCATTGAAGTGAACTGTCTTTTCTTTTCCTTTCTGTTTGAGTTACTTTCCTTTTCTAGTTTTCTTTTCTGTCTCCTTTTTTTATTTTACCCTATAGCCCGAGAATTCAGTGGTGTTTAGGTGGAATGCTGGTAGCTCCGATAATCACTCAGCTTTCCGACCTCTTCGGTCGCCGGCTCACCTTCCTCATTCCTCTGTACGTCGGTGTCGTCGCAAATCTGATCTGCGCTGTAGCGCCCAGCTACACGGTTTTCCTCATCTTCAGATTTATCTCTGGAGTAGCCACCACGGTGAGCCATTCTTTCCATCCTCGCAAATTGTTAAACTGAATTCTAAATGGGAATGTACAATACCGGCCTTAACTTTTAGGCACAGGCACATACAAGCTTGATATGCCGAAATTAGAGTCTTCCAAAGCGGAGGCATTTTCTGAAAATAACAACACTTAAATTGTCGGATCCTTTAAGAAAGTAGATGATTGTGATCGTGAAATGCTAGGAAATCTAGAGAACTATGTGTGACTATGTATGTAATATAGAAACTAGGCTTTAAAAAGCCGAATCTCTTCCTTCATTAGCCACTTGGGAGCTGTGGGTGTAATTATGTATCTCCCGCGAGCACAGGGGTCAGCCGCGCCGGGCAGAAATTCGGTCAATTCTGAACTATTAGGTTGGAAAAAAAGTCTCTTCACACTTCGAAATTTTTTTTACCCTTCCCCTTGTAAACGCACTAGCCAACGTTGATTGCTGATTTCGTAATCCTATCACACTTGTCTACCGTTCGCACGCGGACACAGGTTAAGACTCTTCTTGTAATTCGTTATCCATCCAATCTTCCGAACTCAATGCCAGATCTACCTCATGGCCGTTTTCAGCACGGCATTCTTCATGAATTCATTAAAGAATCCACAGCACGTCGGGCAGCAGACCAAATTAACCATATTTATGGCTTGGGATCTACTACTCATCGCGCCTGTTACGAGTGGTTCGGAATGTTTTTAAAGGGAGATTATTCACTCGAAGACAAGAAGGTCAGGAAGGCCAACTGAATTGGACGGCACTAAACTACTCCATCTTCTTCGTACCGATAGTAGGCAGACGACACGTCAACTGGCAGAGAAGCTCGAAGTGTCTCATAGGATAGTGGGAATCCATCTGAAGAATCTTGGCTTTCATGGAAATTTGGAGCTTGGATTCCACATGCCCTGTCAGACACTCAGAAAGGTCGACGGCTCTCCATCGCTGCTTCTTTTCTGTCCAGATAAGGAAGAAAATCGTTTCTTCCGCGGATTGTGACAGGCGAAGAGTCCTGGGTTCTGTGTGCCAACTTCCGAGGAAAAGGCAATGGGTACAAAAGGGAGAGAGCCCTAAGTCTGATCTCAAGCCCAATGTTCACGAAAGGAAGCTTCTCATGACTGTTTGGTCGGATGTCAGAGGAGTGATTTACTGGAAAACTCTCAGAAGTGGAGAGACACTTACTGCTGTCACATACTGCGGCCAACTCCACAAAGTCGTCGCAACTCTCCAAGAAAACAGGCCGGAGACGTCAAAGGTGATGATCCTGCATGACGATGCAAAGCCACATGTTGCAAGACTCACAAGAAAAACAATAAAGGAGCTTTGCTGGGAGGTATGCCACATCCACCGTATAGCCCTGAACTCGCCCTTACCGAATGCCATTTCTTCCGTGCTCTCAAGCAAGAAATTGGAAAGAAATATTTTGAAGAGGATGAAGACGTCAAAAATTGGATTCAGCAATGGTTCGACTCCAGAACTGCAGTCTTTTAAGCGAGAAGAATTGGAAAATTACCCAGTCTTTGGAGAAGTGTAGTGGAACACAATGGAGTTTATCTCAGTTGATTTGACCTTGTAGTTGTGAAGTAATAAATCTTTGAAAAAAAATGAAAAGACTTTTTTTCCAACCTAATACATTTCAGGCGCTCGTTAGGCGATTTTCAGCTCATCGGGAAGAGAGCTCGGTGCTGATCATGAATATGTCATTCAATTTGCAATGCGCTCAATTTGAAGAGCGCTACAGAAAAGCGGCGCAAAAGGCGGTTTTTTTCGCTTTTTCCGCCCAATGACCAAAAGTTAAGGCCGGTATTGTAGCTCGTCAAAATTTAAATTTAATTTCAATTTCCGAATACACCAAATTCTCGAGAACATCTCCAGTTCCTCACTCTTAAATAAGTCCAGGAGGCTTTTAGACAGACGTTTTCGAATTTTTAGAAAACTTCGAATAATTGTACACCTTACTATAAGTGTAGAAATCTTTGAAATCTATATTCATTCGATCGATATACTTTCTGTTCATCACGTTCTGCTTTCAAGAAGTATTTTCTGTTGACATTTCTCTTAGTATTCTTCATGAATTGTTTATGTTCCGCATGAATTTGACTTACAGATAAAATAAAAAATAATAAAAAATATAGTTCACCCCGTATACATGCGCTGAATAGTACTCGAAAAGCATCCTGTTTATAGGGTTTCTCAGTGATCGGATGGGTGTTGTGCATGGAATCCGTCGCTCTGGAATTCCGCTCGCTAATTCCGCTGATGGGCACAATCACATGGGTTACAGGGTACGTTTGAATCAGCGTTTATTTCTCGATCACAAGGTGTGCTCGACAGAGGAGCATATGCGCTAAGTGTATTCCTTCCGTTCGGAAATGAGAGCCTGTGTTGACTGCATTTTAAGCATGAAGATCTATTTAGAGGCAGATAGATGGCGCAATTGACGTCATCCAAACAAAGTAAGGTAAAGCCTGAAGAGGAATTTACGCCATCCTCTTTAGGTTTCACTGGAATTTTCTTGCCTAATATTGTAAGCTGCGGATATATACCAGTTGGGAGGGGGCGACCGTAAAGTGACAATTGTGTTCGTCATTTCATGCCACACAACCATGTGCCCTGAATTTTAGATAAAAGCCACTCGCATAGTGGGAGAAGAGTTGAAGCTGTGGGGACTCAATTAAGGGGTTGAAGAGCCGAAACATTTTATGCCCCCTTCGATTAGGATAGTTCCTAGCAAGGAAAGGTTCTCAACTCATGGCGATCTTTTGCCATGCTATTAGGGGGGGGGGGGGGCCAAAAGTAATGAGACACCCCATGCCGTGTCCATATTTTTCGTGCTTGTCGTATTTGTATGTTCGTATGCTACTTACTGAACCCTATCTGAGAAGTTACCACTTCCGCCCTTTCCAGAAGCATGCCAAAAACCCCATGCTGTCTCATGCCGAAACCCCAGTCTGACGAGTCGACCTGTGTCGCGCAAATCTCGCCCAATTCCCAACCCCGAGCAGCCTGGGCTCAATATTCACGCAAGATGAGAAGTACGTTTTCTACCTTAACCCTGCCAAGCAGCGAGTCTGGGTGAGGCCTGGTGACCTGTTGCCGACCTTCGTTCGGCGAGATGTTAACGGCGAGAGGCACCTTTGGAGCTTTTGGGTCTGCGCCCATGGACAGGTTTACCGGAGGCTGTTTCCCAAGGGCACCGCGATGAATTCCAAGGCCATGGTGAACGAAATAGAGGAGATGGGCCGGCGACTCGCTCTTATTCATTCGCAGCGCTTCAAGAAGGTTCTCCTCTTCGACAACGCCGCACCCCATCGGGAACAAGTAAGCAAGGATAGGCTTGGCCAGCTGGGCTACGTTCACATGCCTCACCCACCGTATTCGCTGGACATCTCTCCATGCAACTACCACTACTACTTGAGCCTACAGGACTTCCTAGTCGGAAGGGACACAAAAACCCAAGCAGTCCTTGACAACCATATCGAGCAGTTGATCAATACCAGGCTCGAGCAGTTCTGGAAGGATGGGATCAGGAAGTTGGCTGAGCGATGGCAGCAAGGTCCTTGCCCTTAATGGCAAATACACTCCTCAGCATCGTTGAGTTGTAATTGAGTTATAAGGAGATAAAGATTTTTTTTCATTTTGTCTCATTACTTTTGCCCCCCCCCCTAATATTTTGACTGGATGTAGGGTCGTGTGAGCGAAGTCCAGAATTGCAATCAGTTTTTGCTGAACGCTTTTCTAAAGATCGGAGAAAGAGGTGTGAAAGCGCGTGCGCAACACTCATCAACCCCTACGACACCCCACGAGATCTGCTTCGATGGTGCAGTCGGTAGGAGTGCCACCTAATAGTAGCACACCGGGGAGCTTCTGAGGTCTAGTACTGCCAATATTTTCGCACATATTGCATCGTTTGTTGTTATTACGCTTCCTGATGATCACGCAAGTCAATTTTAGACCAATGCGTTTTAGTACACTTATGTACCGATATGGCCCGGGTGCATAATATTCAACCGTAAGGTATGCGTATTTGTGTGCAATTACGGTAGTATTGGTGATGTGACGATGGTGCAGATACTCATCTTTGAAAGACTAGCACCTATGGAGACGCAAAGCGTAATAACAACAAACTAATTTGTGCGAAAATATCGGCAGTACGCGGACTCGGACTCAAAATACCGCCGGAGTTCTTCTATGACGCGGCACTCCTACCGAATGCGCCATCGAGGCACATCTCCTGAGGTGTCATAGGGGCTGATGACTGTTGCGCACACGTTTTTACACCTCTTTTTCCGGTCTTAAAAAAAGCGCTCAGCAAAACCTGAATGTAATTCTGAACTTCTCTCGCCCGGCCCTACATCCTGTCAAAATAGTATCGCCAAAGCTCACCATGAGCTGGAAACCTTTCCTTGTAAGCGCTTTTCTCCTTGTCCTTATTTTTTCGCATTCTGGACGAAGACCAAAAGAAAAACAGTTGAAATCATACTTTACTAGTCAACCTTGATGGTAGATCGTGACTCATCGTAGTCACGATACTGTCGAGGAGAACCCAAAGTATTCCTTGACTCATCACGGGTGTTTAAGCTGATCCCAGTCCGTTCCTCCTCGACCGTGGGCTCGGCATAGTCTAAAACCCGTAATGAGTCACGTGATAGTTTGGGTTCTCCCTGGCAGTATCGTGACTACGATGAGTCACGACAAATAGGACACCGTTCACTTTTGGTATTCAAAAACGACGAGACTGTTTTCTATTCAGTTATCAGTGGAAAGGACTGCACAGCACTTATAGAAAGCCGTTAAAGAGAGTCGATGCAATCACCCATTTCTTTCTATAAGAACGAAGCGGACGTTTCCGCCATTATACTGCTTTCAATTTCACCCCATTACCGTCCAATCCGATTGCTCTCGCACAGTATGAAAATATTTGAGCGAATTGTGGATGGACGTATTCGCGAGATCGCCCGGCTTTCCACCAACCAGTGTGGCTTCGTAGCCGGCTGTGGCACCATCGACGCCATTCATGCTGTTCGTCTTCTTGTGGAAAGACATCGCGAGAAACAAAAACCGCTGCATCTTGCTTTCCTCGACCTGGAGAAAGCATTTGATCGTGTACCGCGTGAGGTCATATGGTATGCCTTACGACAGCACGGTGTCCCTGAAGAACTGATCGAGTGGGTGCGCATTCTTTACTCTTGTCCTAAGAGTCAAGTGCGAGCGCCGGCCGGCACATCCACGGAGTTTCCAATCTCCGTCGGTGTTCACCAAGGTTCCGCGCTTTCCCCACTTCTTTTCGTTGTCGTAATGGATGCCATTTCGCGAGACCTTCAGAAGCCTGCTCCTTGGACTCTGCTCTATGCAGATGACGTAATGCTTGCGAGTGAAGACAAGGCCGAACTTGAGCGACAAGTGCAAGCTTGGTGTGACCGCTTGGCGGCGTTCGGGCTCAAGCTAAACGTCCAAAAATCTGAGTACTTCACGACAGACGTAAACGAGACTGGGTCCATTGAGATCAATGGCACTGCGCTCGTACGAGCGACACATTTCAAGTACCTTGGATCTGCAATTGCGTCTGATGGTAGTCTGACGTGCGAGGTGAACTCACGCGTGAGCGCAGCGTGGTCCAAATGGCGCTCAATGACAGGCGTTCTGTGCGACAGAAAGATACCGGAGCGCTTAAAATCAAAGATCTACAGAACCGTCGTCCGACCAGTAGCGATGTACGGTGCTGAGTGCTGGCCTGCAACGAAGGAAGTTGAGAGCCGCCTCAGCGTGATGGAGACGAAAATGCTGCGCTGGACGGCTGGTGTCACGCGTTTGGATCATGTTCGCAATGTCTCCGTACGTCAAAGGTTTGGCGTCGCTCCAATTGCTGACAAGCTACGTGAAGCTCGCCTACGGTGGTATGGCCATGTTCTTCGTGCGGACGGCGACACCGTTCGGAAGATTGGCCTCAACATAGATGTGCCCGGAAAACGGCCTAAAGGACGACCTAGGCAACGCTGGCTTGATACGTTGCACGTGGACTTAAAGGAAGCTGGTATCCACCCCGATCAAGCGTTTGATCGTGCGAAGTGGCGTCATCATACCAGAAGAGCGGACCCCGCTGCTAAGCGGGACAAACGCTGAAGAATAAGAAGAAGAAGAATTTCACCCCATTTGATAACGTTTACGTCCACAAAGGGATAAGCTCCAGCTCAAAAACTCTTGCGCCAGCTGGGACTCGAACCTGCACCTGCTTTCCGGGGTGTTACGTGGGGTCAAATAGCGCCAGTGATGTAAAGTGTCGCTGCTCAGAAATCAGAATGGCGGGTTCGAGTCCAGCCTTGCGCAGGAGTTTTGATCGCAACAAAACATCCTGTAACAACGTCAGCCGCTTTCTATCAGCCGCTTCAGGCTTAAACAAATGGCTAAAACATTGATACTAGTCTTGGCACCATCATGTAGAGAAAGCAAATAGCTTTAAACGCATAAAAATATTAGGAGTAATCTCCTAACCGTTAAGAGTTTATGAAAAAACATCTGAAAAATCGAATTGTCGAGTCAAGGACAAATGGTAGTTCCAGAAGTAGTGAGGCGTAGCTGTCATCCTGCCGTAGTTTAGAAGAAAGCATATGAAAGTTTTTCGACCCGCTTTCACCTCATAGTATCCGATCATCACAGATGCTGGCTTTATGGCTTCAATTTCGGAAGAGCTTTTGAGAAATGAACGGAAATTTGGGAGCTGCGTTGGAAAAGGATATTCCAAAAGCTCAGGCACTATGTACACTCGGGGCAAGGTTTTGTACGAGAGAACCACAACCTAAAAATGAACCGCAAAGCATTGCTCAAATCAGAGGAGCAGGTCAGAGCAACGTCCATCGGAAATTCCCATAATTTATACTATCTGAGCCATGTTTTTGGGTAGGAAAAATTTACCAAGTCTGTATTCTGTGATCTAGCGCTTAGTCAGGTCGAGCGGCAAGGTTAACTTCTGACTAACTTCTCTACTGGGAAAAGCGAACAATTTTATTAAAAGTTCTATAAAGCGCGAATCTTGTGCAACCGGATACAAGGCTTTGCAGAAATTCTGAGCAGGAATAAACCACCTTAGTCTCCTCGAACCATAGGAGAGTTTTTGGATCACTCACAAAAGACATTTTTGGTACATGTTATATATGCCACGCTGTTCCCCTGGCAGTGCAGCGCTGGCACCCAATTCCAGGTTCCTGTTTGAATTCCTTGTCCAAGCGTCCAACCAAACCTTTAATCCCTCCGGGTCGGTGAATTGGTACCAGACTTGTCTGAGAAGGATAAAGCGCTGACTTGTTCATCGGCTGGCCACCAAAGTCATCAGTCACGACATTCAAGTAGCTTCCACGAATCATGGAGAAGTCACAAGAAATCATAACAACTTTATTTATTATTTGCTTATTCGCTTTTTACGTAAACAATTACGCAGTGTCAAAAGCACAAAAAACCTGATAAAGAATAGAGCGAGCCAAATGTTGATAATTAGAGAAGCCATGCACGAACACGAATAAGGAGGTAAGCTGCCGTGAAACTTACTAGACACTCCGGTCAATAAGCGTTTAATCATGTCTTCGTGAATTTGGCAAAACGATTTTCTTTGAAAAAAACGTGTAGAAACTCAGAGTTAGCTTTGTGTGTAAGAAGGATGATCTTACATTCTTGCTCCTGGTATTTGTATTTTATTTTGACTACTTCTAGAGGTAGTCGATTGCCAACACATATGTTTCGACAACGCTAGGAAGAAGTAGAATGCGTGGCGCATCCCACATTGCTCAACTCACGATCGCCTCTCTCCTTGTCCTAGCCTGCTGGCTTAATTTAATTATCCTCTTAACTGTTACGACGATGTCCTGCTGCGATCAAAACTCTAGCGCCAGGCGGAACTCGAACCCGCACCTCCTGCTGACCGGGCAGGAATGCTCTACGCTATTACACACGCATACAACCTCGATACCAGCCACTTGAATTTTAAAGAAACTGAATTAAATCATTTCTCTTCTCTTCTTCTTAAGTCTGAACCGCCAACATCAAGCGACTTGATCAACATCGTTTTCAGGTACCTTGCGGCTGGAGTGCTGCGACTGTTCATTTCAAACTGGAGATGGCTCTACTTCGCTGTTTCTGTTCCCGGACTTCTCACAATTCCTTACTATTGGTAAGCTTACGGTTGGTTAGAACGGTACATCGCGGTCTTTTCCTAGCCGATTCAGGTGACCACTACCAGGTGTTCCAGCAGGGGTCGAAGCGGATGCGGATGTTTCATAGAGCTTTATAGAGAGTTTTATTGAGCTAGCGGTAGTGAAGTGAACACGTAGGTGATGCGGTCGGCGTTTTCATTGGCGAGAGCATCCTCTTGCTCTGCCTTCTACAGCCGGGTGGGCAAATGTTCCACATGTGCCTTTATTCCTTGACTCCAAAACTGAAACATTAGCTGATGCTTTATCGGCAAGAGAAATAGAACAACCATGGAGAGGAAGAAGCCAAACTGGACAGAAATCGAAACCGACCTTAGCATCAGTTTTTAGGTTCACTCCTGAGTCGATACACTGGCTGATTACAAATCGCAAAAACAAAGGCGTCTCCAAGTAAGTAATTTGTGTTTTAGAGTCAATTTTAAAATATAAAAGAGCAAAGCCATATAAGTGCGCTAGTGTGTTTTGTAAAAAAAAATTTTAAAAATTAAAATTTGCCGCCAGCTTTGCTTACTTCTTGATAGACGACGTGACGAGAGAAGTAGTAAAGCGGAACGGTTTTCCTAGCCCAATAATGAGGAAGTTCGAGGAAGCTAAAAGAATCGTGTCCTTTGATTTCAGCGAGTAATAAACTATTGAAGATTCTCAACAGGAAATTTTCGTCAGCTGCTACACAGCTTCAAATTGTGAAGAGTAATAACGACAACCTTGTAAAATAATAATTTAATAATAAATCACTGTCAGGCTGTGCAACACTTACATTCCCTGTTGGTTTCAATTTTATACACTTCAGATACATCCGGACGTCATCACGCTTCAATCGTGTGCAGATCCCGCTCCATGAGTGCAAATCGGCGAACCATCTTGAAGAACAGGGCAAAAAGCGGACATTCTTCGACATCTTCAAGAACCCAGCTCTGGTGCTTCACCTCATCCTCAACTCTTATATTTTGTGAGTTCCATTTTTTTTGCTTCTTCTCGGTGTCCTTATATGTAGGCGAGTGGTGGCTTAATCTGAGAAGCCAACCGTCGCATGTACCCGGAGGGAGAGAAGGGTTCTTGGCTACCTCACCCAGGTGAGCAATGCCTTCCACCTCTCCGCGGTCGATGGGTTGGTGTCAGACTTTTGTGAAATGAATGAAGCACTGGTTTCTCCTATCAGCTAGCCATTGCAAGTCATTGCATAGGCCTCGTGAAGGAGAAAGGGTAAAGGGGGCGTTGCCCAATCCCTTTTGGGATGCGCCATGCTTTCTACTTGTACGGGATGCCATAGAGGCGATTTGAATGCGTATTTGGCCATACAATGACTTCATGGCCAGCTTATGAACAAGTAAGCCCTTTATCCTTCCCAGACAATTCCGGTAGCAATTCACCCACACCGCAGGGATGGAAGGCCTGGTTGGCCTGGGCGGGAAATCCGAACCATCCGAACCAGGTGCACATGACGCCGGCACCCCCTCCGACTGCGCTACACGCGCCCAAATACCCCACATACGCATTCGAACTACCTACACGATATCCCGTAGAAGTAGCGCATCCCAAACAAGGACTAACTAACGCTGCCCTTGTTCTTTTTTTATAATTTTTCCTTATAGTGCAGCTAAGGAAAAGAACCGTCACAGTAGGCAACAATACTACTTATCTACCTGTACCCAAACGCTCGAAACCAGGCTCGCTTTCCAGTCTATTCGTTAGAGCTGCTACCTATTGCTACAGAAAGATGTAATAGAACTCTTCAAGACGGATCAGTAGGTCCACTTATAGCAGGAGTATGCGATAAGCTGCGCGCGTTAAATTTTTTAACGAACATTTTTCGGTAAATGTCCGACGAATCGTTAAATATCGTTCAAAAGTACATGTAGCTGCGTAGTATTGTTTTAGACATGTAATAAGTGCAAGCATTTAATATATCACCTTCTCGTCAAACTCGCCACTTTTAAGGAAAACTGAGCAGTTTTGAAATCAATCTGAGCACGTTAGTACTATGTAGGTCTCCCTCAGAAAGGTCAAAATAACCGATTTGGATGAACAGCTGAAACTTTGTTTGAAAATTCATAGTTCGCTTGCTGCAAAACGTAATTACTGAATTTGGACTATCGTAATTTTTTTCTTTTAGCTATTTGAAAGATCTTTAGGTTATTTCAAAGTTCAGAAACAAACAATTCTTCAGCGTGTTTTAAAAAGAAATTGCGCCATGCTTCGCCTATGTGCGATTTTCATTTTAGTGATACCAAAAATTATGCTTGCCTGGAGTGGGGCCTTCACTTTTCAGCTTCACGTAAGCAACATCTTCACTATCAATAAAGCGAAAAGCTCAGACAAGCACATAGGTCGATCTCTTCTTATATTAGGTTGTAACGAAATAAATGGCACTGAACCACTGTAAATTTAAACAGTTAATATCTCGGCTTGTAGGCAAGTTTATTAATCGAAATAAAAACCTTCTGATTTTGCACATCTTTGCCAACGTGACACAAGCTTTTTTATCCCAGTAGCATAAAAATCAGAAGTTCTGGAATTGACGAAATCTTCGAAGGCACTTTCGGCATCCTGTTGGTATTTGAATATTTTCCTACCAAGAAGTCGCCAAGATGCTTGAAGAAATAGTAGTCTGTTGGGGAGAGGTCGGGAGACAACGGAGGATGTGGTAGAGTTTCAATGCTCAGCTCTTCAATTTCTGCAACGTCATTCGTGCTACATGGGGGCGCGAATTGTCGTGCAGAAGGAGAACTCGCCTTCGCTTTACCAAGGCCGGCCGGATATCCTTCAACTTTTTCATCATTTCTTCAATTTCAATGCAGTACTTCTCTGCGGTGATGGATTCACCGGGAGGGAGGAAGCTGTGGTGAATAATTCCCAGCGAACACCACCACACTGTCACCATTACTTTCTTTTGGTGCAATTCCTGCTTCGCAAAAACCTTGGGGCTCTCATCGCTGTCCACCCACTGTGCCGATCGTCGCCTGTTGTCGTACATTGTCCATTTCTCGTCACAGGTTACGATGCGATCAAGGAATGGGTCCGTTTCGTTCCGTAGAAGCAGTGCGGACGAGATCTCATATCGTCGTGTGTGGATCCTCCTCTACCACATCTCTCAGCTTGTCCTCATCAACATCACTATGCCTCCCACGACCTTCATGTTCTTCCAAGCTCTCATCTCCATTCCGGAACTTCTGATACCAACGATACGCCGTCCGAATTGTGGAACATCCTTGACCGAATGCGGCGTTGATCTTCTCGTCCGCCTCCTTAGCTGTAGTGCCCAGCTTGAATTCGTACAAGTAAATGGCTCGAATTACCCTTTTGTCCATCTGCAAAAAAGTCAATAAAAGTCTAAAGTTTTCCCACTTTTACATAGAAAATTTGGTACTCGCCGGTAGAGCAAAGTTTGCGCTTCTAAATGATATGCCACATGTTACGGTTTGTTCTTGATCAAACGCGTAAAGACGCGCCAAAAAATGGCGCGAGCCAGTGCCATTTAATTCGTTACAACCTAATAGTACGCTAAAACATTGATGATTTCTCGCACTTTGAAGTAAGCCTAAAAAGTTGTCATCTAAACTTTTTTCGGTACTGGTTAAGGATAAGGATAAAGGACAGCGTTATTCAATCCCCTTGGGATGCGCCACGCATTCTACTTTTACGGAATATCGCGGAGGCGAGTTGAATGCGTATTTAGCCATACAATGACTTGCGGTGACGAGCCGATGAACAAGTCAGCGCTTCATCTTTCTCCATAGACAAGTCTGGTGCCAATTCACCGACTCCGGAGGGATGGAAGGCTTGGTTAGCCTGGGCGGGAAATCCGAACCAGGAACCTGGTATCGGGTGCAGGCGACAGCCGGCGCCTACTCCGACTGCGCTCCACGCGCCCGGTACAGGTTATGTGCACGTTTTCAAAGCAATTCACACAAGTCAAAGATTTGTTTTGACATTCTTAGAGAGTCTCTACGACTTTGGAAAGTGTTCAGTTTGGCGTGATCTCCCAAATTTTCGCGAGATTCACAGTTGCTGTATCCAAGACCCAGAAATCCGTCAAAAATTTCGCCAAGTGCTTGAAAATTTCTGCCAAATTTCCGAAAAACTCCGCTAAGCCGTTAAGTCAGATTTTAACAGAAAACGACGTTAATTCGCTTAAATCATTATCTATTAAATGTACACTTATGGTGCAAGTGTTAAGCACGGGACTAAGCTTCCAAGAAGTTTTCTATGCTACGTAGAATCAAATATAACATGTTTGTCTAAGCCTAAGCCTTTATAGAGAGGCTTTATATTGCTACAGGATGTCTTGATGGGTGGTGTAAGGCGTAGGATCGCTGTCCGACAAGCAGGAGGTGCGGGTTCGAGTCCCGCCTGGCGCAAAGGTTTTGATCTCAACAAAACATCCTGTTACAGCATAAATGCAGTGAGTTGCTATACATACACGCTAACACATGGATTAGTGGAGCTAGTAATGTTTTCAGATAGCAGAGCTTGTTGTGTATCGCTTTATCATGGTCCTCAATCCTGTGGAATGATCTTCCAATAGATGGGTGGGAAGAACACTGACTTGTCTACTGTTTGCTCCAGAAATCATAATGTGCGTCACGCAAGAAAAACCATTTGTTGCCGAGCCCTAGAAACCGAATGCGTGGCCCACCCCAGAAAGGGTTGACTAGTATCATTCTTTACGCGTTGCGCTTCCGATCAGGGCAAAATCTGGCATGAACAAGACTTCGACGGTAACCTTCCTCCTTTCCAGAATCGTGATGAACGGCACCTACTGGGCGTTGTCGTTGTTCTCCACCGAGCTCAGCGAGGATAAAATGACTGGCTTCTTCCTATCCGGACTCGTCGAAATTCCCGCCGGATTCATTTCTATTGCTCTGCTCGTACGTTTTTTTTAATATTGGGAGTGCATCGAACCAAAGACTGGAATTCCGCGTTCAGATCTACCTGGACAGGAAGACGGTTTCTGTGGTCTCTCTTACTCTGCAAGCAGTGTGTATGATCTGCGCTCTCTACTTACCTCGTAAGTGATTCCAGACGAACAACGTTGTGATGATAGTTTGAAAATTGGTTTAAAAAATAATTTTTCTGATCTTAATCCTGTTTTTTAATGTTCGGTACCTGTTTTGCAGGGCTGTAGGATTTGTCTTACATGCCATTGGTGCAGAGTCGAGAAGGTCAACCTATACGGCTTTATTACATTTCTTCTTGGAAGTAAAAATTGAGCAATGCCTTGTCCGAATTAAAGCCACGAGTGTTTTCAGTGAGTCCACAGGCAGTGATGGTGTTTCCGCTGCTAGCAAAGATCTGCAACTCCATTGTTTGGTGTGCACAGCCGCTTCTCTACACTGAATCGACTCCGACATCTGTTCGTAACGTCTTCTGCGGCGTCGCATCGTTTCTCGGCGACTTGGGGTCCGTCCTAGCGCCGTACCTCAAACGACTTGTGAGTACATTAGACGAGCTCGATTTTCTTGAAAGGGAACTTGTAGCGTGGTTGGAGGAGGCGCCGGCTGCCGCGAGCACCCGATTACGGGTTTCTAGCTTGGATTTCACGCCTAGGCCAACTGAGTCTTCCATCCACACGGGGTAGTCGAAACGGTGCTAAACTTGCCTGGTAGGGAAAAAGCACTGACTTGTCTATCGGCTGTCCACCGCTAGCGATTATATGGCCCAGATTGCGTTCAATTTGCCTCCACGATATCTTATACAAATAGAATGTGTGGCGCATCCCGAAAAGTTATTGATTAACGCGACCTTTATCATCCATTGTAACGAATAGAACAGCATCACCAGGCCCATTAAGTTGCGGATAATTAAGCAATAAAGGGATAAATGATCGCGTTAGCCAATCCCGCCTGGAATGCGCCACGCATTCTACTTCCACGAAATGTCACGGATGCAGTTTGAATGCATGTTTGATCTATCCCAGTCAATGGAAAAGTTCGGGCAGGAGATTCAAACCAAAAACCTCGAATTCGATGTATGAGATAGCGGCGCACGGTCAACAGGAGGTGCGGTTCGATTCCCACCGCCTGGCGCTAGAATTTTGATCGCAATAAAACATCGTTGAGCCCAGCTCTTTCTTCAGTCAACAACAGTAAATCCCTTATTTTGCAAGAATAGTATAAACACGCATATGAAGGCTTAATAATGCGATAACCTTGCAGTATTATCTTAATTGGCACCAGGTAGCGCAGTCGGAAAAGGCGCCGGCTCTTGGTTTGAACTTCCAAGTCATTATATAGATCAAACATGCGTTTAAATTACAGCCGCGACATTCCGTAAAAATAGAATGCTTGGCGCATTCCAAAAGGGATTGACTACTGTGATTATTTATCCTTTTATGGCTCAATTATTTGCATAAAAATTCAAGGGGTCTAGTAGTGCTGCTCTATTCGTTACACTCGTGGGACCTACGAGGTGCGGATGTTGCGTTCGATCGAACAGCGCCGGTGGTGTAGTGGCGTAGAGTACTTTCACCCGGTCAACAGGAGGTGCGGGTTCGAGTCCCGCCTGGCGCTAGAGTTTTGATCGCAACAAAACATCGTTGTACCAGCTGACATCCTCAGTACCAGCCACTTGAGGCTTAAAATAACAAATGACTTGAATCATTCGCTGAAGGCTTTGGGAGAATCCTATGCTTATTGTGGTCCCTAGTCCTAACGTGATCCTAATTATGGAAGTAACCTTCTGATACCTCTCCCTCCCTCCAGAGGTCTCTTCCCGTTTTCTTCAGATAGGTAGGTAATGGCTTTTTAATTTAGTTTAGCGGTAGCCGCTCTTAATAAATCTCTCAGGAGTACACCTAGGTTACATGAGCCGTAGCTTCTCTATAGTAATTAATCGATATTCGGCAAGAAACTCAGTTATGTAGTTGTACTTTTCATATTGCTTGTTCTGCACCTACTATGTTAAAGAGAGAAATAGAGAGAAACTGGATTAGAGTTGGGCTCAAATGAAGGCGGTGTAGAAGAGGCCGAGTAGGCAACGTTCATTCCCGGGTGGTTGATTCCACTGGTAGTGCTACCAACTCCATCTAAAATCCTTTAATCCACTGCCCCATCCACTTGTTTCAGGAAGCAATTCACAAGTCAGCGCCGACTTTGGTGATAGCCGTGATGTCGATCACCTCAGCAATGCTGGTGCTCGTCATGCCGGAAACAAAGGACAAGAAGCTGCCCGAAGACATTGACGAGTTCGAGCTGGGACCGCCGTTACGATTCATAAACAAGAAGAAAAAAGTCCCACCGCAGCTTCAAGAGGTATGTGCCATCAAGCTCAGAAGCTCCATTATTTGAACATTAGAAAGCAACTAGAGAATAAGTAATACGGTTGAAATCCCTTCTAGAAACATTTGCTTTCGTGCGTAACTTACAGATCGGAGCTCCCAACAACCACCCTGTGAAATAGAATTCCACTACTCAATCGTCGCCCAGGTGAAGAACGGACAAAGAAGGTTGCCCAACCATACAAAGCGACGCTCCGCCCTGCACAGTAGCCTTTAGGCAGCGCTTGCGAGCACAAATAAAAATTGAGCACTCATCCATTCACCAGCTTCATAGTATAGCAGTGATGATGTACATAACTCGTGTCGAAATGCTTAGCGAAGGGGGAAGAGAATACGACAGTGTCGCATGGTGAACGCGAGCTACACTTTTCTGTTATCTTTTCAACATCCTGAAAACGAATCATACGTCTCCTCCTCCAGAGCTTCTACTACTGTGCACTCTCAGGATCCGCTGTTGTTGTCATCAGCCGCCATCTAATCCCAACGTAGGCATCTAAAGACGTAGCGCCGTCTTCGAGAAGCAAGTTCTGATAACGAACTACCTTTTCCTTGAGCCACCTCGTAGTCCTTCTTCGGATGCTTCGAACCCATGGCTAAACCCACTGGTTGGTTATTATTTTTAGGATCTGCCCATACCACCTCAGATGTTACGCCTCTATTGTTAGCAGTCGCTGCGTTGCAGTGAAGTCGTCTCCCTTGCGTAGCAGCCTAATTATTATTAGATACTTCAGCGCAGTTTTATGAGTTGTAGACCAAGATTGTTACGGGTTTCATTTCGGGAAACACTTCGGCGTCTCTTCTTCGAAGCCTGAAGATGTCAAGAACACTTTCTGATGCCATTTCCCTAAAAGCCGTTTCATCAAAGCGGGTTCAATTCTTGAACATAGATTAGAGACCCTAATGTCCAAGGTACAACCTAAGAACTAACCTTCCAGGTGCCGACGTCGACCACCACTCACAGAAGGAAAGAGGCATGGGCGAATAAATAGACACCTGGACCCCGTATGCCCACGGGTTTGATCGTTGATGAATCCAGCCCCTGAACACCACCCGGTTTAGGTACTACTCTAGATGTGAAACCACGTTGGTCCGAACCCACGAAGATCGACGAACGAGCGCTATGCACTCTTTTTTGCGCGGTTGAGCTGAGGATTCTTCGCAGCGATCCAGAACGACTCAAGGTGTGACGTGCATGTTCTGCGTGTTGACCTTCCCGAACCAAAATCGAGCCAGCCTCCTGGAACGTCGTGCACCCATGACAGCCTAGTCTGTGTTAATCAAAAGAATTGGACAAATTTAGTTTCTTAAGGGCGTTTAAGTGAACATAAAACTTCATAGAACTTCCAACTCAACGGCTTCGGGAAGATCTGCTCGAAAACATGCCATTAGGTTTCTACGGGTTTAGGAATGCATCATTCAGTCCTGGCGTTCACTTCTCCCAATCTTTGTTGTGAAGCGGAAGCACAACAATTCGAGGCAGATCTGCAAAGGCCTTCTTGCTAGCTACTTTTGCGCCAGTTTGCTTGAACGACGACTGGCTACTACAAATTCCTGACAAATATAAACACTGCATTGTTTCTCTCTTCTCTAGATCACTGAAGAACTCTGTTATATGTGCTCCAGTTTGTAGAGGTGTCCTTCTAGATTCACTCATTCAAAACAAATTTAAAAACACCAAAATGTATTTCTCGTCGCCCCGATTAACGAAACAAAGTGTGGAAATCATGTGTACATTCACTAACGAACAGTGGGAAGCTCACCTGTAGAGCTGGCTCTTAACGACTAGTCTACGCTCTCCATGCCTCAAACTTGCTCTTTCATCGCGGTATTGTTGTAGCCTTGATAACTAGTTAGAGCTTAACCTAAGAAGCAGCCCATCTCCTCAAGGTTCATTCATTTGCAGAGCTCTCCGATGATGACGATGGAACCGTTACGAGCAGAGCCGCAAGACAGCAAAGCCTCTATCGCGGCTTAATCGGAACGAAGCCTCCGCCAAAGACCTCTTGGTCGACATTCCTCAATTCCTCAGTGAGGAGAACCTCTGTGATGTGTCTCAAAGTTGCCTTACCCGTCGTGTATTTCTATTTGTCCGTCAAGACGTATAAAGCTGTCACCGTTCTTGCGCTCAGGATCATGAGGAGTGGAGTGTCCGATAGGCGTTCAGAGGAACAGGAACTGAATACATGAGTTACATTGGGAAAGAGACCGAGAGGATAATTCTACCAGTCTACATATTTCTAGTGTACTGACTTACTTGATAAGAGAATAAAGACTTACAAAATTTGGAGGATCAGGTGCTTAGACTTTCTCCTTCACTCTTATCCCTTAGCGAAGTCTTATCTATCTGCGAAAAATCAGGCGCCATGGTTTCTGAATTTGTCACCTATTCAGGGCTCTCGTCATGTAATATTGACATTAAATTGGGCGATGGACCAAATATGCACAACAATTCACCCAACGAAATATTTCCAAACAAAAGTTCTTCTTATGGTTTGGTTCACTACGGTCTGAATCTTGGAAGAGAACTATGACAGCAAAAACGACATCTGCCGTTTTAATCGGAAGAAATGTTGGGACCGTATTAGAGGGCCCCTAGCTCCTTGTGTTCAACGACTTGACAAACATTTTCTCCACTATTTGGAGGCTGGAGATTAGCGCAATAGTGTTCACTTTCGTCGTCCATACGACTAAGACCCTTCTCTGGTAAATTTGTCCGAGATTGTGTCTCGTGATATGATGGCTGTCGAACAAAGTCGGGAGACGGGTTGATGGATCAGTTCTTTTTAGCAGCATCTACTTTTTTTCAGAAATCTCCTTTCCCATATTCCTAGATAGTGGGAGAGATTGAGAACCGCGCATATGTCGATGTCTCTTCACAGATCAAATTTCAGGAAAATTCTTAAGAATTTCATCAAGTCGTTGAGCCAGATTTTGGCGAAAATGCCGTTAATTCAGTAAGAGTAAGACTCGCTAAACCTTTAACCGCTTCATAAAGATCCCTGTTCTGTACCACAGATAAAACAGCTCACTAAGTGTGCATAGCATACCAAAGTCTCCACTTTCGATACTGATAAAGAATAAAGGGTAAAGGACGGCGTTACTCAATCCTTTTTGGGATGCACCACGCATTCTACTTTTAAGGGATGTCTTGGAGGCGATTTGAATGCGTATTTGGCGATACAGTGACCTGTGGCGGCCAGCTGATGAATAAGTCAGCGCTTTATCCTTTCCAGGCAAGTCTGGTACCAATTCACCAACCCCGGGGGGATGGAAGGCCTCGTTGGCCTGGGCGAGAAATTCGAACCAGCCAAGAACTTTGTGTCGGGTGCACGCGACAGCCAGCACCTCCCCGATGCGCTACACGCGCCCATAAGCGACACAATTTAGTTAAAGTTTCCAAAAATTTCCGTGAGCAAAGAAAGACCCTTCTACTCCACCAATCTGAACTTTGGGTGGAGATGATACTTAATAGGGAAGAGTCTAAGGCGTACGTCCGAACGCCGAGAACGAATACCACTGATCGTGAGAGCATCTCTACACTTCAAATAGTAGCCAGGTACTTCCCATTTTTCAAAGTCCTTGAACCTACCGAATTAGAGGCCCTGAAAACTACTGGGTGCGTAAAAAGTATTGACGCACTAAACGTAAACGTTAGATGTTCCATGTCCGACTGTCGTTGAATCCTGGCATGTCGTTTAACTGTGGTGCAGGATGTCGTGATGCTGTTGAACCAAGATTGTTATCGAAGCTTTATTCGGCTTACGTTTCGGCGTAACCGCCTTCTTCAGAGCCTGGAAAAGTCAAAAAGAGTTCGAGAAATTACTCATCCAAGGATCATTTCAAGCTACAGGAGTCTCAAAAGTTAATGAGGGAATGAAACGAATAGGGAGTAAGGCAACCCGACTGACCTTATGGAAACAGCCGAGAGGCTGGATGCTCACCCTCGGATGGAGAACGACTGGGTGAATGAACTCTCTCTTCGGGTCAGCCCTTCAGCGGCCCTCCGGCTGGCGCCCTCCAGGGTCAAGCCCACAGAGCTCGGCAAATGGGGCCAGCTCCTGGGTTACGGCCACGCGTTCCTCTTTCCTATTGATCGCGGGATTCTTGAACGCAATCCACAACGCCTCCAAGGTTTTGCGCGCCGCGATATCGAACTCACGCGCAAGGATCGTCACCGCTATCCCAACCACTGCGCCACTGTGACTTCGCAGTCTGTGTTCCCCCAAAGGCGTGGAGTCTTTGCACTTGTCCAGTCCATCCACGTGCTCCTTCACTCTGACCCAAAGAGGCCTGCCCGTCTCACCGATGTATTCCACGTTGCATTGACTGCAAGTTATGAGGTATACCGTTCCCGAGACTCTACAGTCACCTTCCCTACCGTACGGGCAGACCATGCAGGAGGGAGTAGTACACGCGCTGTCATAGAGGCGGTCTCTAGCAAGCTGCGCCTTAAGGTTGGCGGGGGGTATCTCAACGACCCTTACGAGGTCTTCTAGCTCGGCCTTGCGAACACAGTCCCGAATTTGGGCCCTGAGTGCATCCGTTATAAAGGGCACTGAAAAAGGGACCTTGTTACGTTCTTGAGCGCTACGTGTTCGAGCTGCTGACGGTCGACGACATCTCTTCGGCATGTTGTCGGGCACATACCCATTTGACAACGCAATGCGAGAAGCCATTTTCATCGATGAAGACTTCAAGTCGTCATCGGAAGACACTAATGCAGCTGTGCGGAACATGTTCTGAACAATGGCCCTTTTAGTAGTGCGAGGGTGTGCAGAACGGAAGTGCACTATGATGTTCAGCTTGCTAGAGACCGCCTCTATGACAGCGCGTGTACTACTCCCTCCTGCATGGTCTGCCCGTACGGTAGGGAAGGTGACTGTAGAGCCTCGGGAACGGTATACCTCATAACTTGCATTCAATGCAACGTGGAATACATCGGTGAGACGGGCAGGCCTCTTTGGGTCAGAGTGAAGGAGCACGTGGATGGACTGGACAAGTGCAAAGACTCCACGCCTTTGGGGGAACACAGACTGCGAAGTCACAGTGGCGCAGTGGTTGGGATAGCGGTGACGATCCTTGCGCGTGAGTTCGATATCGCGGCACGCAAAACCTTGGAGGCGTTGTGGATTGCGTTCAAGAATCCCGCGATCAATAGGAGGCGCGTGGCCGTAACCCAGGAGCTGGCCCCATTTGCCGAGCTCTGTAGGCTTGACCCTGGAGGGCGCCAGCCGGAGGGCCGCTGAAGGGCTGACCCGAAGAGAGAGTTCATTCACCCAGTCGTTCTCCATCCGAGGGTGACCATCCAGCCTCTCGGCTGTTTCCATAAGGTCAGTCGGGTTGCCTTACTCCCTATTCGTTTCATTCCCTCATTAACTTTTGAGACTCCTGTAGCTTGAAATGATCCTTGGACGAGTAATTTCTCGAACTCTTTTTGACTTTTCCAGGCTCTGAAGAAGGCGGTTACGCCGAAACGTAAGCCGAATAAAGCTTCGATAACAATCTTGGTTCAACAGCTTCACGACATCCAGCACCACAGGTAAACGTTAGAAGTAACAACACATTATAACATTTATTACATGAGCTAATCATGTGAAATAAACGCATGATTAGATAAAAAAATAAAAATAAAAAAATAAAAATAAAATGCAATAGGTAACACACAAACTAAAATAAACAGGAGAATATGAATACGGAGTTATGAGGATAAGAATTAAGTCACGCTAAGCCAGCGATCCAACATGACTTTAAAGGATGAAAGGTTGTCAGGAATGGTGGCTCTTTTGCACAACTTCAAGTAATCCGAAGCAGCTCTCACAGAGAAATAGTGTACTCGGTATTTTGACCTTGCTTTCACAGGAAGGAACTTGAGTGAACCTCCTCTGGTAATCGACCTTCTCGATGCGCAAAACTCATTTATGTTCAAGTCGCAATGCCGTGCAGAATTTTGTAAAACCATATCAGATCAAATTTGCGCCTTCTGTAAGCAAGTGAATGAAGGCCGAAAATGCGATTGCGCTCTAGAGGTGGAGGCAAATGATCGAATACGAAACCCTGCTCGCGGATGATCAGTTTTCTCGTGAAACAGTTCTGTACAGCTTCAAGCTTTTGTACGATTTTCTTTTTCGATGGGTTAAAAATCACCGTGCCATACTCAAGGAGGGGCCTAACGAACCTTTTGAACGCTGTGATTAGCACTTTGGTATTTCTAGTAACTAAGGCCCTAAACAAATTATACACAACCATGGTGGCTTTTGCTGCGATTAGTTGAACCCCAGGTCACGGATCTGCTCCACATTCTCAATCGATGAACCTTCAACTGTGTAATCAAAGTTGACTCTTCTCGTTCCTAGACTAAGCAGTTTAGTCTTTTCTTTAGAGATTGGAAGACCCCAAGTAACTGACCACTGGTAAACCTTGTTAAGTGCATCTTGAAGAGTACTGCAATCGAGAACAGAGGAGACAGCCTTATACATTTTTAGATCATCTGCAAAAGCACAGCAGTTTACATCCATTGATCTTATTAGGCCTGGAAGTTCGAAGGTATATATATTAAACAGTACAGAAGACAATACTCCTCCCTGAGGAACTCCACTAGTAGCTACCCTTGGGGTGGAAAAGTTGTCCTTAACACAAACTCTAAAAGTTCTACCTGAAAGGAAGTCTCTAATCCACGAAATTATTCGCGGATGAATGCCAACTACGCTAAGCTTAGCCATCAACCTCGAATGAGAAACCTTATCGAAAGCTTTAGAGAAGTCTAGGTAAACCACGTCTATTGATTTCCCTTCTTCAAGAATAGAAAACCAGTCGTTTGCTGCCTTAAGCATGGCAGTAACAGTCGATTTCCCTCTCTGGAAGCCATCTTGGAGTGGAGAGATTATTGAATATTTGTGCAGGTGGAATTCAATCCGTTTTTTAAGAATTTTCTCAAATGTCCTAGAAAATACGGACGTTATGCTAATAGGGCGGTAATTATTTGCTGAAGTATTAGGTGGCTTCTTTGGAATGGGTATTACGTTTGCAGTTTTCCACCGTGACGGAACCTCAGCTCGCATAAAGCTGAGATTGAAAATGTATTCGAGGGGACAACAAATGTATGTTGCCACAGCTTTAATGAATCAGGAGTTACCGAGAAAGGGAGCTCATCAACAAGTCGTGGTTCCGTGCTCAGCACAAGATCCAGGATGTTGTTACCAAGGGTTGGATCAAAAACGTGCTGAGAGATGCTGAGATCACTACATAGTCGAAGAAAAGATTTTGATACAGCATAAGAAGCTGTTGGTTTGTCTGTGGACCATACAATATCCGCAAAATTGAAATCACCGCTAACTAGGCAAATCCGATCGCAAGCTACGAGGTCGCTTATATTCTTGAACAAGCGATCAGCATCGAAAGAAGAACAGGTCGGTGCTTTATAAACGATGATGAGGCGTACTATTTGGGTTCCAGGAAACAAATCGCAGCAAAGCATTTCGTAACCATTCGAAATGGAAGACTTATAAATGAGACATGGAGAGAGAACCTGCTTAATTAGAACAGCCACCCCTCCACCTCTTTTCCTTGCACGATCACATCTGAGAATGGCGTATTGAGAAGTAAATTCACCCAGAAGAGATTCGCTACTAATTTTGTGAGTAAGCCAAGTCTCTGTAAGAGCTACTATGGCGAAGTTCCTTTGAAGAAGCAAAAAAGCCAGAGAATTTCTATTGCTGGGTAAAGAACGAATATTGGACAAAAGGCATGTTAGGCTAGCCTGCTTAGCTTGGCGTGACCTTACACCTTTAAAGAAAGAGGATTTTGTGGGCTGGAAGTGTTAAATACAGGCACCAGAGTATTCGAAGGAGGCGTAATGCTGACATAGACATCAGAACTGCTAGCTTTCGAGTTACTAATACAATCAACACGACCAAGACGAGCTCGGCGTTCCTGAAAAAAACGTACCCTCTCTGCCTTAGGCAGAGAAGGTCTTACAAAAAGGCCTTTAGCCTTGAATGCGGTGAAGTGTTTGAGTCGCGGAGCACGAGCGAGAAACTGCTTAGCAAATAAACTTGTAGGCAAAACCACTTTTAAGATTCTGGGACGGCTAGGATCGAAGCGTCCCATGCGATAAGCAGAGATGGTTGAACAATTAATAGATAGAAAATCCATGATATCGCGCACTCGATTAAAGTCATCAATAACTCTCACCGAAGGCACCTGAGCTGCACTCTCAGGTATGCCACAAATCACCACAGATCTTGCGCGTTCCGGGTCGTCCTTCGTCCCGCCGTCGACCAGGGCAGCAGATGGTGGAGGATGAGAAGCTGGTGACGCAGGGGCGATCGACTTCTGATTCTGAGAGAGTTCGAGAGACGCCTTCAGTCGACTATTCTCCTCACGAAGAGCCGCCACTTCTCGAACTAACTCTCGCAGCTGCTCCATCATCTGGTCGTGACGTTGACGTTCTTGTAGCAGGAGCGAAATAATGGAACGAAGATAGACAGGAATACTTTCGTCAGCGAGTAGAGCGCTGACTTGGCTCTGTAGGTCGAGCGAATCAGTCGAATTTGCAGTTGTATTGATCGCGGGCCTCTTTGGCGGTGGTCTTCGGCGCTTCGGATTCGGAGCAGCCAGTGGCGTTACAGATGAATCCATCAGAAAAAGCTGCCACAGAATAGGTTCGAATCCAGTAAGCGAATCAGCGTAAGACGAACAGAATAGGGGCACAGACGGAGAGTTCGATGGATCTGCCGCGAATATCCGGGAGAGCAAGGGAAACCCGGCCGCCCGCCACGAGAGCAGAGGAGCGGAATGAAATTTAACAAGATTATGTACAAATTTCACCAATGATCTAGCGAACGATACAGGGGTGAAGATAAATCAGTAGAACTATCTGTATTGATGTTCTAAAGAAGCAACTGGTTCCTTGGCTCGAATCCCACCTCGAGAGTGAGCCGTCTGTCTTCCAGCAGGATTAGACTCCTGCGCAGAGTCGAGGATTGTTCAGGACTGGTGCCGCGCCAACTTGGAGGACTTCATTTCGGCAGAGAAATGACCTCTGTATAGACCAGAGTTGAATCCGCTGAATTACTCTCCATGGGAAGTTTTGGAGAACAAGGCTTGCGCTACTTTCCAGAAAAGTATGAAGTCGGTGAAGGATGATCTGGTCAAAGCATGGAACGAAATCGACGTGGACTACTTGCGGCGCACCGTCGATCCTTTCCTCGTCGTTTTCGCCCCTGCATTCGCAGCAAAGAAGCCCATATAAAATACAAGTGATGCTATTCTGTTCGCTAGATCATTGTTGACATTTTGCATATAAACTTATTAAATTTTATAATGTGTTGTCATTTCTAACGTTTATGTTCAGTGCGTCAATACTTTTTACACACCCCTGTAGTCATGGAGTCCTACCACCACAAGCATAAGACAATACCTTCCAAATAGCCCCATAAATACATTTCTGCTCTTTTCGGCTCTAATAAGCCGAAAACAGCAGAAATGCTGCAAGATCAATGAATCGGACAACTGACCTGCAAAGCAGTATTTTGCATACTTTCTGCATATTCAGTGTTTGAAACGTATTGCCTAGTGATTTGAAGGACTCCGTAGTTGATTTTCAGGGCCTCTAGATCGTTAGGCTCAATGACCTTGAAAAACTCGAACATATGTATTTTGCCACTATTTGAAGGGTGTAGTGCTAGTCAGATGTCCCGCAGTGTTAGTCAATTCCGTCGTTCAGGCATACCCCCAGCATCCCTACTTTGTCAGAAGTAACCAACAGATTCGACGAAAGTGCTGTTGTCTCTTGCAATGTAGGTCTCCAAGCAAATCCGTAAGTCATACGGCTCCTTCTTCCGATAACGCGTCAACAATGGTGCAGCAAATTTTATTGATAACAGTTATCATATTACAGTTCCTGCAACTCAAACGAGCACAAAAGTGCAACTGGAATCAAGACGACCCGTGAGTTAGAATGGTACAGTATGTTACAGATACGAGGTGAGAATCCTTAAGGCGAGGTAGACTCTTCCCAAAAACCTCCTAGACGGCTATAACCTCACAATTGTCACAGCGTCAACGACACGCTTCATGACGTCGATAGACCGCATGCTCTCGGCGCATCCGACCAGTACGAGCTTGTGCTTGGCCCTCGTCAGCGCCACGTTCACCCTTCGTTGATCTCGAAGCAGCTCGCACCGCTGAATTTCGTGGACTTGTATCAGTGAGAACCTGCGACTCAACAAGACAGAGTCAAAGAACTCCTACCCTTCCAGACGTTTGTGTCCACACAAGAGACCACAGTATCACGCTCTTGTCGCGTCCTTGGAATTGATCGACAGAATTCACCTGGAGCGTCACAAGAATTCGAAAGAAAGTTCAATAAGGGGTTTTTAGACTTGATCACATGCTACGTCTTCGCTTTTTCCACCTTCATTTTAATGACTAGGGAGGAGTCCGCACGTCACTGTAGCCAGAGAATTCATATTGATCATTCGAGCTATGCTATTGATACGCTCTTCTTGATACGCTCTCTTCTGATACGCGTTGTACAGGTGAGGTATGAACTCCGCCCTAGGTAAGCAACGCTAATAATCTCTTACCTCGATGTTGGCTGTGCTATTCAGAAGCGCCTTGATCACCTCTACCTGCTTTCGGTAGACGCACATCACTCCGATGTCTTCAGCACGAACACCATTCTGAAGCAAAGCACATTTACTTTAAAGGATAAAGGACAACGTTACTCAATCCCTTTTTGGAATGCGCCACGCATTCTACTTCTAAGGGATACCGTGGAGGTGATTTGTTTGCGTATTTCGCCATGCAATGACTTGCGGTGGCAAGTCAGTGCTTCATCCTTCGCAGTTTAATCTGATAGCAGTTCACCAACTCCGGAGAGAAGGAGGGGTTGCTTGGGCATCAATCAGCGCATAAGAGTAGCTCGTTCTGGCTGGCCAGGTTCAACCCTCCGTGATTCCTGGAATAGTCCCCTCTTGTGCGCGAAGGCTGCTTGAAACTGCTCATGAAGAGTGCTACAGTAGTTCAATTCTTTTTCTTTTCTTTTTTTCTTAAATTTCGACGTTATCGCCTTCCGCAGATCCATCGCCAGCTATGGGTGACCAGTCGCCGTTCCTGGCATCTACTGAAAAGGCTCCCGTGAAGGCTATAACGCCGAAGCTAACCCGGAATAAAGCTTCTGTACTCATCTCGGTGAGCATCTTCAAACAGCCTTCTATCACAAGAAGAAACTGCCAGGACACCATGGAATCTCGAATCTGCCAAGAAGAGCTATTGTGCACCGCTTGGGGGAACGTCAGGGTTGTGAAGGCTTCTCGAACTTACATATTTGTCCACTACAACGTCCACTCATGTTCTCTTTTTAGTGTGTAGTCCGCTGTCCACACAGCGCCTTATGGTGACCATTTCTGTCACAGCATCGACTTCCGCGAGATCTTTCCCAACTACGTCATTCTACCTTCTTTTGTGTCTACTTGATGCCTTTAGCCGGTGGCGCTGAGTTTCTCGGACCATCGTTGTCCCCCAAGGTTGCATCGAACTTGAGTACCGGCCGATCCTCTGCCCACCTCAGGAGAATACGTACGTCCTCAGGTGCAGGCCCTTCAGTTCCAGTTATTTTGCTGCTGCCTGTGTCGGCTTTTCGGGGGTGGCCATCTCGGAGTCCATTTTGGCGAATCCGACCGGACGTATACATGAGCTTCACCTTAACATATTGTCCAATCTCATCTCTTGAACGATATCCAAGATAGAAAGCTCGCTGCTAACGAGAGGTACGTTGAACTGTAAGGCTTTCTTCGACGATCGCTGAGCACCGTCAGTCGCAGTGCATTCTATGGTACTCCACTTGAAGCCCTTGGTCCTTACTCTATCATTGACAGCCTGGACCACACTTCCAACTCCGTGTGAGCAACACATGAGGTATTGGCATCCCTCGCTTTAACGTAAGTTCAGGATGAATGCAGTGCACAGCCCACAGTGCTGCCCTTGTGAGCACATTGACGTTTTAAATTCTCCATTCTCTTTGTTTCTTACTGCGACTTCTTTTGTTGCAGCTCCCCAAATTACACGAATGGAATTCGATGCGGCAAGGATAACAGCCCACATTCCAGCCAGTTTTTGGGATGCTCCGCTTCTGCCGTTCTATTTGCAGATGCACTTTTAGTGCACACGTCTATACGCAGCTTCCGGCTGCGACGCCGCTGTTAGCAGCTTATTGTCACCAGGCAAGCGGAGCAACAATTCACAACTCTTGTGGGAGTAGATGTCTTGGTTGGTTCGGATACGAAGCCTAACTAATCGAGGTGACAGTGTCGCACGTTAACATTGGCTCAGGTTATCATACACTGATCTCTACTCGAATTACAGAAACCAGTGGTCGCATTCAACGCCGCATGTCCGCGGGTTTAATCGGCGATGAATCCGACCGCAGAGAGCTCAGCAGTGCCGATAAAGAGCACTCACCGCAAGAAACCGCGCCACGATGTCACAGACGAGCTGCGCCTCACCGCAGTTATGAATCGAACCGCTGCCAGCACTAATGGAGGCGAACTTCGGTGTCGTCTTCCCGCACGTATCCACGAACACCACGGAGTCTTTGGGACTGCCGCTTTCGACAGCCCTCCATGCGCCTAAAACTCGGGCTTTTCGGAATCCAAGTCTAAAAAACTTCTAAAAACAAAACAAACAAAATTTAATTTACTATTTCTTCGTAAAGAATTGAAATTCAAAATTCAAAAATTTAATAGAATTAAAGACAGGCGTTCACTTGTCATGGCAGATGAATTTCAAAGATTTCAAGCTAAGCTAGCCATATTCAGAAGACTAGCCAAACTAGTCATACTAAACTTTCCTTGAACAATAAATTACCTAGTTGTCTTATAGAGCCTATATTTGGTACATGTCGCGAAACGCACCTTAGGGATGCGGAAACGCGCCGTTGCTACTATTGTAATCGCGCCAGCCAAACATGCGCCCTGGAGTGCACGCGACAGCCGGCGCCTCCTCCGACTGCGCTACACGCGTCTTCGCGACTATTCGTATTAATTGAGTTTTACCTCCACTTGAATGTGGGGAAAGGTCGTTTTAACCAGGAGAATGTCCCATTTGATCTCAAAAGCGTCAAACATGTCTGGACGCCTAGAAGAATGAGCAGCTTGATTTGAAAAGGGACCATTTCGACTTTAAAAGTGTTCAATTCGACGTGAAAATGGCACACAATCCAACGCACCACCGCAGGATACGGTTTCGCGCTCACCACGTCACTATTTCAACTTAACACAAGCAACAAGTATGGGCTTGTACAGAGGTCAACTGGAGGTGTAGTTAATAATATTCGCCTGGAAAGCAAAACACATGTGAAAGAGTCCAATCTGGAAGTGACCCAAAGCCCTGACCACAACCCATTTTTCTAGGGCAACTCGTTAAAACCAAGAAGATGAAGCATCATTCTTTCTTCACCAACCAATCAAGTAAACAAGGCAAAGCATACCTTCCACGCTAGCTGGGACCTTGAAGCCAACGGTATCCGCAAGGCATGCCTGAGCGACTCCTTCATTCGCGCAGACCATTCTATCGTCATAGAAAAGGTTGCTAGCCAACTTCACAATCGACCTAAACCCAAAAGACGACTTAGAAGATACAGGAAGTTCGAAAGCGCTCCTTCTTTACCTATTCATTCTATATTGTGAGACGAGCGAATGCAGAGCCTCCTTGTGAACTTGAAGACGTTCGAACAACGAGACCGACATACCTTCCTCCCTGAAGAAATACAAAGTTATTACTGTATAGCGAGAGAGAGATGGTCTTGGCCATTACAGTCACCGAACGTAGCGAAATAAGCAAAGCACTAACGCGCATTTCCTACTCTGAACGAGTGGCGACAGCTGATGAGCGTCGCCCACGAGAACAAACCGACGGGCGGCAGCCAGGGCAGATAGAACAACCGGCTCCAGTACCTGAACGATGGCGTTCCCAATAAAGTTGCCGAAGACAGTCTGATAGTTTAGGACGAGATTCATGCGTGCGCAGCGGAGTCGGTACTGTTTGGGGGCTCACGGTTCGATCATACGCAGCCTGTCACCGACCAACGTTCCTTCCCAGACATTTGAATATGCAAAAGAACGGCATCTACTCCTCTTTCGGGGTATTGTCTATGCAATGAAAGTGCCTCCAGCATACCACACAGAGGTATAATAGAATGTGCCCCGCCTCCTTCAGCAAATGATCAAATCGTCGAGGTTAAAGTATAGAACACGCTGTCCGTTCTGCACATTCTTAACACGTTGACGACAATGTCGCTCGATGGTGCACGATGACATATTTCAGCAAGAATGATATCCGGTACATTCAAACTTCGTCCAGAGAGGTTATTCAGGGTGCAGAACAAGAGGCCGATGTCCTTTTGGACGATTACGGACGGGTTTCTTTTTAATCGATAGTCCTGTCAGGACCACCGACTTTTTAATTCCGGTACCCAGTAAATGAACACACTGTTCGAAACTTTATGAAATATGAAAAACAAATTTGACGGAAATGATGGATTAAAGCTTGTGTTAAAAAGCAGGAAGGCGGCCACTTTTTAGTGTCAAAAAACGAGTTTGCGCCATGCCCTTTTCCAAGAGCTCGCGATTTTGATTCGATTGATAGTAGAATTTCTGTTCGCATGGAGTTTGACACATTTTAACGATACATCAAGGAGCACTGCGGAGAACACAATGTCCTCAGTTTGATGATTCATGTAACTGGCATTCACATTATCAATCGAATAAATGTTGCGGCGAAATTTTTGAGTGCATGGCGCGACCTGATCTTTTAGTGTGTTATATGCTTCCATGTTTGCTGTGCTTTGAGGCGAATTTGATCTATTTTTTCTCCTGTAATAAAAAGTAAATAATAATAAATATTAAAAAAAAATAAAAAATGTAGAATTATGGAGGGAAGAGGGGGGGGGGGTAACCGACCGTCACTGTTGAGACATTAGCAGCGTGTTTGGCATCCCAAATTTATTCTTAGACGAAGTTGGGTCACCGCTTGTTGTGTCATATTTGTGCGACGTGCTTCCTCTCACGGGTCAGACATGCGAACATCGCCCTCGTCGTCAACCTGCTAAGGTGCCAGTATTTTCCCTTAAAAATCGTCAATGTCATGGTTTGTTCGATTGTCATGCAAAATTTGGCACTTTTCAAGACAAACTGTACACTCATCAAAGCAAACCTGACGCTTTGAAACCAAGCTGAACATCTTCCTTATCAAACAGACGTCTTCCAGATTAAACTAGAGACTCTTCGAGACAGTTAGAACGCTTCTTTGTTGTTAGAAAATTAAGTACGACTTTTTTGAAATCTTTTAATTCACCTACTCCTATAAATGGGCACATTGTTTGAAATTTTACAAAAAACGTGCCAGTATATTGTGCAACGCGAGGCTTATTAGCGGCCTGACATTTCGACTTTCCGTCGTCTTCAGAGGCGCATAAGATCACAGCAGGGACTGACGATCGCTCTCGTTAAGTAATCAGTAGAGTTTATAAAAATTATTTTCCGAGGAAAATGGTATAAATCTTACTCTAAAGTGCAGAAAGGCAGCAGTATTTACCTAGAACTTCAGAAACAAATAAAAATACGGCGAAATGTAAAGATATGGCTAGGAAGTCTCCAAAGCAAGTACAACTGAATGAGTACGGGGACAATCACCCCCTCCAGCAAAAAAGAAATTACAGAGGAATGCTGACTGAACGGGTAACGACCTAAGTGCCTTTCGCATTCTAACCGATATCAATGTTTAGCTGCAGTCTCGCTGCGGGAATTTGCAGCAAAATCGTCGTGGAGTAGCTGTCATACACGTCGAGTTGGTTATAAACACCAATGACTTTGCGGCAGTGTTCTCTTCACCGTTGTCAATGACCAGAGGCCGAATGTCTTCTGAGGCCGGATTAACGACTAGTAAGATAATGGGTTAATAGCAATGGATAAGCTTGCCAACGGAAGATAGTGTGCAGTCCACCTCTACGCTCTTGTGAATTCCAGGTAATGCTATTACCCTTTACCCACATAACACTGAGTCATGAAGTCACTCAATCCGGCCTCTGAACTAGCTGACCGCCACGGTACTTCCGAGAAGTCTCGATTCCTCAATGTAAAGACAGGAAAAGTCATCGGAATTCCAGGCTTTGTTTAGATTCGATGATTAAAGACCTTGTGCCCAGGACACGTAGCTGCAGACCTAATGGGGTTGGTTACAAAGGCCTGTGTGACACCCCTGATTGACAGCCGTCATTGGGAGACGAATGTCAAGGAACAGAATAACCTCATCAACACGTTGGCTGTGTGCACCTCGTATGAAAGTCCATACAACAGAAAGATCTGAGTCCGGCAGACGAGGGCCTTTTGGCCTAGTTTAACGAGCGAAGAGGCGCATGGAAGCGTTATCAGTGTCAAATTCACGCATGTTGATGAAAATGCCCCGTCGCAGAAACTTTTACCTTGGACCAAACGGCGTAAGGTTCAGCGTCCAACAGTCTTTGACGGTTGAGCCGCCCATTTTACACTTCGCTACAGATAACCTTGAGACCCTCAAGGTGTATTCACCCACACAAGTAGGAGTGGGAAATAACAGATGAGTTCACGCACCATCTTTACTTCATTTACCCCCATAGTTTCACGCAATAAGATCTCAAAGGAGGTTTTTTCTTTGATAAAAGGACAATTTAGTCAGACAGAAAGCAAGTCTCGACTCGATCCAAGCGCATGACCGGTGCGTTCTGCCAACCTCATCCAGTCGACGTTATGTCTGCTACAATGATATCAATACCAGCGACTTTTGAATAACGCCTACCATAGAAGCCTCATCAAGAATACAGTAGTCGAACTTCCTCCACGAAAATAACACATCTCTAGGCACGTAGTGACATGTGCTGGCGACGAGCGGCTGGAAAAACTCCGACTGTAATGGAAGAATAACCTCGAAGGCAGGCTTCGAAGCAATTTATACCGTCTCTTTCAAAATCTTCCTGGCCAACTTGTACTTGTCGTCTTCACTGCCACTCAGTTTCGACTCCAGCGTCAGGTCGGCGACTGCATCACGTACCGATGACGATTTGCCAAGTCGAAGCATCTTCGAGTCGTCGGTGAACTAAAGTTAAGGTTAGCCCTTATTTGTTACGAAACGTAGTAGAAAACCAAAGTATCTGATGTACCTTACCTTCCTTAGTTTGGTCATGACATTGTCCAAAGCAGAGTGAGTATTCGCAGTCAGCAACACAGAGCAATTCATCTCAAGAAGGCAACGCAGAAGCGCAACGATCGTGGTGGTCTTCCCTTAAAATTCCCTGTGAGAAAGCAACAAAGGGTCGAAGCGAAACCGTGCAAAAAACTCAGATTAAGGATCTTCATATATCATTTTCACGTCGAATTGCCACTTTCCAGTTCAAATTGGCTACTCCTCTAAGCTAACTTTAAGGCTTTTGAAATCAAAGCGAACTCTTCCAAACTAAAATAAATTTCAAGCAGGTTAAGCTACAGACTCAATAAGATTGTTAGAATAGTTTTTGTTAAAGAAAAATTTAACTTTCCCTGAAATTTTTTAGTTTGCCTGTCCCGGTAACGGTAATAATTTATAAAATTATTTTTAGAGCAAAAATAATAAATTAAAATTTGTCTTAAAGCACAGCAAAGAAGCGAGCATATAGCGCATTAGAATATCAGATCGTCATGCGCTCAAAATGTTCGTCACAACGTTATTGTTCTTGTTTTTTTTATAGTATAAATGCCACTTACATGAACTATCAAGGTGAGGATATGTGTGTTCTTTACAGCTGTTTTTGTTGTATCGTTAACAGGTGCCAAACTCCATGCAAACAGAAACTCTGCCATCAATCGAATAAAAATCGCGTTCTAGACGAGGGCACGGCGCAATCTCTTTTGCCGCTAAAATGACTGCCTTCCTGCTCTTTGAAACAAACTTTAAACAAAAGTAAAAATATTATAAAATTTCAAACAATGTGATCACTTATTGTATTATTATTGTATTGTATTATTTAGATAATTATTATTTATTTATTTATTAAAACATCAATGGTTCAAAAATCTTATAAGCAAGGACTTCAATATCTAATATCTAGTTCTTCACACGTTTCTCGATTTGCTCTTTTTTCTGTCTTTTTTGCTGTCTTAATTTCCTCTCCCTTTGTCCTATGTTTGTTTTAATCCGTTCCAGTTAGAGTTGTTTGTGAGTTGTGCTGGATATCGGCGTTTTATCGAGGATTCTGCTTCGTGTTACTACTCAGTGTTCTCACATGGGTGGGTAACCACCTGTGTAATAAACATAACATAACATAACAATGGGTATGGATATGGGAATTAAAACATCAAAGAAAGTTATACTAAAATTTCCTTGAACAAAAAATTATTCTAACCTTTTTGGAGAGACTCTAGTTAATGAAGAGAAAGTTCGGATCTATCCTAGTCCGGGGAGCACATAACTAAGAAGTATTATATGTAATAAATCCACTAGAGACTTACTAAGCGGCTCCTACAGAACAACATAGGACCCTAAACAAGAAAACGTCACAAAGAAAAAAACGAAAAATCACATTTGTTGCTGTTGTAAGCCAGCAAAGTTGTGCGCCCTCCTCACCACGTTGGATCCCGGTTATAACATGTCAGGTGGTGGTCAGCTCGGGGCATGCAGCTTCATGCGCCCTATTCAACATGTTAGATCCTGGTTATAACATGTCAGCCAGCGGTCAGCACGTTTGTCCGCCGAGACGGTTGTAAACCGCGGATGTACTTCTTTTGAGTTCCAACTCGTTCTCTAGGCGCCGCTCGGTAAGTCTCAATTCGTTTTGTTACCTACCTTTTAGTTATGTGGCCCCCAGGACTAGGACAGATCCGAGAGTTCATTTCTATTAGGAAGAATTCGCTTTCATTTCAGAACTCTTACGATTAAACTCCTTAGAAGAGTCTCCAATTTGATTCGAAAAGCGTCCAATTCGAGGGTGAATATGGTATTACAAGACTATGAAACGACATGGTGTCATATGGTCGTCAATGTACTAAATTCAAACAGCACAATTCCGTACCTGAACCAGGAAATCCCTCTATCAGAGTGTAATCACTGCAGAGAAGGGATGCCTGCACAGCGTCTCGCTGCTCATTGCTGAGTCCACTGTCGGAGAGAAGTCGACGCACTGAAGCAGGAAGACTCGCGATATCGGATCGAAACGGAGAAGGTGGCACCAGGTCGATGAATAGCTCCCGTTGGCGGGCACTGAATATTTAGACCTAGATGTTGTGGGAACAAGTGAAGAAAGTAACACAAGCAAAGGTCACTGATGACTCTACCTTGATTCGTCGTCGCCCATGAGGAGGACAAGATTTCCGAGAGTTGTCGGATAAGTGGAGAAGCTGTTGTAGAGATCGATGTGATAGACCTCCTTGTAGTCGACCAGATGATCGCTGCGAACAGTGATGGTTGTTGCTTTAAATAGTTGGGCTTAGTAACTTTGAAGCACCATGACGCTTACGAAGGAGCGGGCAGAATACGCCGATAAACAACGAAGCGAAAAAATCGATATCGATCGATTTTTTTATCACGACAACTGTGCAGCCTAAAATTAAGAGGTTGCACCCGAATTGAAATTAAAGGAGCAAGTATTGTTTTGGTTATCAGCTGGCCGATTACATGTGCGGCCAAGATGCATATTCAGCGGGGTAATGGTATTACATAGAGACAAAATTTGTGACGTTTTCTTGCGAGCTGGCTGATGCTGACCATTACCTCTCACCTTAAAAGAACCCCAATTGACAGAACGATCGTTATCGACTGACAACAACGTGATGAGAGCCGAACGAGCTTTCAGATAGCCACCAATCGATTGATCAATCTATATCGAGCATTTCGATTTCAACCCTTTCACGACACTGTCCGTTGACGACATCGGACACCACCATAAAAATAGTTCACAAAAAGTTATCAAACATTTAATAGTACAATCTTGATCACCGAGTCCACTAACATCTGCGATCAAGATGGTCCATGTGAAACTTCACTGGTTACTGCTTTATTCATACTTATTTATCGATATTTTATTTACCCACATTCACTCGGCGCGCGGGAAAAATATGCGCCGTCGCATGCGGCAGTCGCGCGAAAATCACACATGTCGTGAAAGGGTCAATGAAATGAGTCGTTAAAGGTGGAAAAAACTAGGGACATGCTCCACAATATGAAGGCAATCTTGATCGATATCGATGTTTGAACGAATTCACCTTTGATGTGATAAACTAATTTGGATCTATCCTAGTCCGGGGGCCACATAACTAAAAAGATTATATGTAACAAATTCACTTGAGACTTACCGAGCGGCTCCTACAGAACAGGCGGCGGTCAGCATGCGGCATGCGGCTCCACGCGCCCTCCTCCCCATGTTAGATCCTGGTTATAACATGTCAGCCGGCGGTCAGCACGCGGCATAACTCCATTCCGTCGCTCTTTGCCCGCCGAGACGGTTGTAAACCGTGGCGATTTTTCATTATTTTTTGTTCGTTCGTTTTTGGTTTCTTTTACGTTCCAACTCGTTCTCTGAGAGCCGCTCGGTAAGACTCTATTCATTTTGTTACCTACTTTTTAGTTATGTGCCCCCCGGACTAGGACAGATCCACTAATTTTTATTCCACTCCTAGTAAAATCGCCATGTCCTATCCTATGAGCATCTGACCCAAGTTCAGAAGCAATAGTCTTTTATACCATTTTCACATCGGACATTTTTCAAGCCAAATTGGACGCTAATCAAATCAAACTGGGCAATCTTCTAAGCTATCCTAAGACTTTTGAAATCAAAGCCAACTCTTCCAAATCGAAATGAACTTATTCTACATTAAGCTAGAAACTTCAAAAAGACTAGAATAAATTTTTCCTCAAGGAAAATTTTAGCATAACTTTCGTTGATGTTTTTATTCACCTACCCAATAAGTGGACAGATTGAAATTTTATAAAAAATTTTATTTTTGAGGAAAAACAATAGCTTGGAGCTTGCTTCAAAAAGCAGAAAGGCGGCCATTTTTAGTGGCAGAAAAAGAAATTGCGCCATACCTTCGTACAAGATGTCGCGAATTTTATTCGATTAGTAGCAGAATTTCTGTTTGCATGGAGTCTCACACCTTAAGATGCACAACAGAAAGAGTTGTAAAAAAAACACATATATTCTCATTTAGATACTTCATGTAAGCAGGATTCACATTATCAACAAAATATGTGGCGAACTTGTTGAGTGCATGGCGCGATCTGATCTTCAATGCGATATATGTTTGCTTCTTCGCTATGCTTCAAGAAAAATTTTAATTGATTACTTTTCTCAAAAAATAAAAATTTTGTAACATTATTACTTATTTGGACAGGTAAACTAAAAAAAAATTCAAATAAAATTATACCAAATTTTCCTTGAAAAAATATTATTCTAACCATGTTAGTGTGTCTGTACTTTAAACTCTCTGAAGGTTGTTTCGATTTGGAAGAGTTCGCTTTGACTTCAGAAGTCTTAAAGCTAGAGTGTCCAATTCAATGCAAAAATGATATACATGTTTGGGAGCGGAACGAAACCCAATCGATTTACATGGATGTTGGCGGTTCCTTCGGCCCACGCCCCATCTATCGTATCTTCTAAAGCCTATCTTTTTAAACTGCTGACGACACTCCGGTTAGAATAGACAACTTACAGGAGGATTCGATTATCGGCACCAGGAGAATGCCAGGTTTTGTCGAGGTAGAAACGGTGCACATGTTTCCAGGGCAAAACGCCGACTGGTTGATGTTGACGGCGCTGAACGATAACTATCACTCCCATGCTCCAGTCGCAAGAAGCGAGTAGCACACCTTTGAAAGGTGAGCACGTAGGCAGAATAGCCCTCTGTTGATGAGTCCACATGTGATAGCAGCCGAAGATTCGCAGCACAGAATCCTTCCGACTCCCTGGAGTGCGAAAAGTTGCCCAATCAGGCCTTGCTTTGCAGGCACAATTGAGACAACCAACCTCTGCTCCACCGACTTCTTCCAGAGATCCTTCAAGCAGTTCCCTTTTCTGGACTGGTCTTCAGCCCATTCGGAATAAATCCAACGAATCCACTTGTTAAAGTACTCTAAGCATTCACAATTACCTCTCATCCCAACGCTTCTTTGACATGTTTTATTGTTGCGAACTTACCTCTATGCCTTTGTGACAGATGACTGGTGTTGGAGGTGGCGAAGTTCGACATCAGCTCGGAGGACCTGCCAGCTGGCTCTATTGCGACCTAAACAACTTCAATAATTACGATGGGTAGTTAAATTCCAAATGGTGAGCAGTTAGAAATAGCCTTTCGGGAGCATCTGACACAGTTTGCAGGAGATGACGATCCCTTGAGCATGAGCTCAGGCCTCCTCGACCTCAGGCCCCTTTCGGAGTTGTTTCATAGTAGCCCCCTAAGGGGTCTGAAGTGGCACCGCACCTCTCTCGGATGATATAACCACAAATTGACTGTTAGCTAGCTGTCGCGTGTCATTGTTTAGGCCAAACTTACATTCAAAGTAGATCAAAGGAGCGCGGCACAGTGCAGTCGGAGGAGGCGCCGGCTGTCGCGAGCACTCCGGTGCAAGATCCTTGGTTCGGATTTCTCGCCCAGACCATCCACCAACCGTGGCTTCATTTTCCGAGCTCGAACACTGACTTGCCCTTCGGACGGCCGCCGCAAGTCGTAATTTAGGCCAAATGCGGATTTAACTAGCCTCTACACGATCTTGTAGAACTAGAATGTGTGGCGCACCCAAAACTGAGCTTAAATAGCGCAGACTTGTCCTTTACCCAATATCCACAGCAGAACGCTCTGAGTGATGTTGTCTGGCTCATCCCAATCAACGATAAATACACACCCAACTTTATCCCTTATCTTGTAGAGACCAACGAAGTTCGGAAGTACTGCCGCTCGCTGACATGTTATACCGATCGTTACTTTTTTTACTTTTCAACATCGCTGCTTTAGTGGCCACTGTAATTACTTCCTCCCACGCAAACAAAATATCAACCGTTGGGTGATGCTCCTGATAGTTTCTGATGACAGTCCAACGGTCATTAATTTTGCGCGGGCGCAGGTCAGAATCAATAGACAGATCAGGTCTGTTACATAGAGTAGTGGGCGCGTGAGAGCGCAGTCGGTGGCACCGGTTCTCTCATGCACTCCAGTTCAATATTTTTGGTCTGGATTTGCCGCCCAAGCCAACCGAGCCCTTTATCCTTCCGGAGGCGGTGAATTGGAACCAGACTTGTCTGGAGGCACTGACGTGTACATCGACTGGCCACCGCATGCCATTGTACAGCAACAATACTCCTTCCAATTGCCTCCGCGACATTTTGAATGAGCAGAATGAACGGATTCCGAATAGTCTCGTTGTCCTTTATATATCATTTCCTCGTCAAATTGGACACTTTTCAAGTCGATTTGGGCATTTTTCTGAAGAAGCCTAAGACTGAAATAAAAGCGAACTCTTCCAAATCGAAATGACCTTCATGCAGGTTAATTTACAGTCTCTCCAAGACGGTTAGAATAATTTTTTGGTTAAGGAAAATTTGGCGTAACTTTCACTGAGATTTTTTAGTTCAGCTGCACGAATGAGTGTAATAATTTTATAAAATTTTTATTGTTTAAGAGAAAATAGCTAAATGAATTTCGTTTTAAAGCACAACAAAGAAGCAATCATTTAAAAAACCAAATTGCACCAGGCACTCGAAATGCTCGTAGCGATTTTTATTTGATTGATAACGTAAATGCTGCTTGGATAAACCATCAAAGGGAGGATATGAGTGTTCTTTACAATTGTTTTCGTTGTATTGTTTACGGGTATATAACCACATGGAAACAAATTTTTACTATTAATCGAATAAAAACCTCGCCTTGGACGAGGGCATGACGCAATCACTTTTTTGGCAATAAAAAATGACAGCCTTGCTGCTCTTTAAAACAAGCGTTGAACCACTATTTTTTCTTGAAAAATTAAGAACTTTACAAAATGTTAAACAATGTGTTCACTTATTGGGTAGATGAATTAAAACTTTAAAGAAATCGCACTAACATTTTTTGATCAAAAAAATATTATACCCTTTTTGGAGAGTCCTTTTGTAAAGCAGAAGTTTATTGCAATTTTTAAGAGTGCGGTTTGATTTCAAAAGCCTTAGGCTACCTTAGAAGAGTGTGTTCAACTGGATTTAAAGTTGTTACAGGATGTTTTGTTGCGATCAAAACTCTTGCGCCAGGCGGGACTCGAACTCGCATCTTCTGCTTTCCGGGCAGCGATGTTCGCCTTACACCACCGGCGCTGTTTGACCACACGTAACATCTGCGATATCCTGCGTGTGGTCAAAAGCGGCGGTGGTGTAAGGCGAACATCGCTGCCCGGAAAGCAGATGTTCGAAGAGTTTTGATCGCAACAAAACATCCTGTAGCAACATATAGCCTCTCTAACAGCCGCTCCAGGCTTAAGCAAATCACCAGCAATTTGACACCTTAAATCCAATGTTTTGCTTAAATCCAAAACATTGGATTTAAAGTGTCAAATTCGACGTGAATATGTTACGATTTATGTATAGTGGAGAAGGGGAAAGGATTGCCAACCTAATATCCATCATTATTCCCAATTTGTTTCAAGGAAAAATTCTAAAATGATGCTAAGCTTGTTGGTCTGCGCTCCAGACGAGCTTAAAATTGTTTTGGACTACGCGCGAGAAGTGGCACTTCCAACCGCTCATACCCTGACATATGGGTAGTATCAGAAATCATAAAATGATCAAGAGACAAATCTTTGACCTCACACTGTCACACCGACCTGATAATAGGAACATACAAGCGCGTGGTCACATTTGTCACAGAATTTCGGATCCGTCTTGGGCGCTGTAATAACTGTCATAATCGAATGGTCAAATTAAACAGCGTGAAGAAACTATTCAAGAGCTGACCGGGTAGTGAGTCTGGGTTGAGCCTGGAGAAATGAAGGGCGAGTCGGTTTCGCTGGTTAATGATCGCCTTCATTTCCAGTGCACGCGGCTGAACTCCTCTAGTCACTCCATCCTTCAGATACAGAAGAGAACCTTCTACAATCGGCTGCCTGTAGCGAGACGAGAGCATCAGCGAATAAAGCATCACCTGTTCACAAAGAGAAAACGAATCCGGGATACGTCCAGAAGTCAACGAAGCGACAACAACAAATTCTTTACTTGTGCAGTGTGCTCTGACGACTGCCCACTTTTCCCCGTCTTCAGTTCAAGTGACTGCATCCGAGAGGTTGATCCCTTTCTGGTCTGAAAGGCGCACTTGATTTTATAAAACTATAATAGAGTAAAGCCATATAAAATTGATGGTAACTTTAATTGTAAAAAAATGAAAAACAAAGAAATCGTCTGGCTTTCGTTTTCGAAAACGAAGCACATAAAGTATCTTTCCTCCTATGTTCATCAGCAAGAGATAGGAAGGAAGATTTAATGCTCAGGAACGAGACGGTTACAAACCTTCACAGTTGCATCAACCTTCCCCTTCAATCCTAACTGTGGCACCCATATGTTTTCTTCGATGTCGTGAACCTTAAACAGCAGTTTGGAAAAGTTGTGCCATCAAATCTTAAATAGCTAAAGTTAAATAAGCATCGGAAAATGAAGATACCTTCGTGATGGAGAATCCAGTTGAAGAGCCTTTATAAGAGCTTCCACCCGGCATGTGTACTTGTATCCATTCCACAATTATCTGAAGATCTACTTTCGGTTGACGCATATGGCACAAAGGAAAAAGAATCAAGAACGGTCCTCGTGGAGTGCGCCACGCATTATACTGCCATGGAATGCCGTGGAGACCATTTGGACGCGTATTTGGCCTATACAATGACTTGCGGTGGCCAGCCAATGAGCAAGCCGCGCTTTATCCTTTCCAGATGAGTCTGCTAGCAATTCACTTCAGGGTGGATACATAGGCAAATTGTGGAGGGCAAGTCCCGTGATCTCAGCCTTGAGGAGGACCTCGTTGTGAAGAAAAAACAGATGGCTACAAAAGTTAGAAGATTCTACATAAGTCGACCTTTTACACATTACCGATGTTCGACTGCCTAGCGAATCATTCAGAAGTCCAGTCAGGGACAACCTTTACGCGGACGACATTGTCCTGGTGGGCAACAGCCATGAAGGAGTGGCAACAAAAGGCTTAAAGGCAAAAGCAAAAGGAGTCCTCGATGACAAGTGGTTTGAAGCTAATGTATACCATTGCACGTCAGACTGGACACTTTTCTAAATTAACTTGATGCTTCTGAAATCAAAGTGAACGTGCTCTAAATCAAACCGAGCCTCCCACAGGCTAAACTACCAACTCTCGAAGATAGTTGGAATAACTCCTTGTTCAAGGAAAATTCGACGTTTTTATCTGAAATATTTTTGTTCAGTTCCCTGCATGAGTGCAATAATTGTAGAAAATTGTTTTTAAGGAAAAATAATAAGTCATATTTTGTTTTAAAGCGCAACAAGGCAGCAGTCATGCAGTGCATGGAAGGATGAGATCGCGCCATGCACTCCATCGCGATTTTTAATTGATTGATAGTATAAATAGCTTACATGAATCATCAAAGTGGGGTACGTGTATGTATGTTCTTTACAACTGTTTTTATTGTATCGCTTACAGGTGTGAAACCTGCAAACAGAAATGTTGTTATGAATCGAACAAAAATTGCTACGTCTTGGACGAGGTCATGGCGGAATCTTTTATGTGGTGCTAAAAAAACGGCCGCCTTCTTGCTCTTTAAAACAACCTTTAAGCCACTATTTTTCCTCAAGAAGTAGGAGTTTTGTAGAATTTCAAATTTGGTTTTTTTTTTTAGTTTTGAGCTCAATTACCGGGTAAGCGGATTAAAACTTCAACGAAAGGAATGCTGAAATTTTCCCTGGACAAGAAATTATTCTGATCTTTTTGAAAAGTCTGGTTTAATGTGGAATGAGCTTGTTTTGATTTGGAAGATGTTCAGTTCGATTTTAGAAGCGGTCTAGAAGAATGTCCAAACGGACGTAAAAAGTGTCTAAGCGGACTTAAAGTGTCTAATTTGACGTGAAGCGAAGTTGCACAGCATTGGCTGGTGCGATCTCACCTCCTAATGCTGCGCACCATCACGACATCTACTAAGAATTCTATACAATACACAACAGCGGAGCGTGCCGAATCCGGAAGCAACTTCAACTTACTTCAAGGTACGGTTGGAGCTCAGATTCAAACTGTGACGGTGTGAATCTGAGAGCCGCCAGCTGGGCGACGACATCATCGCCTAGATTGGCATGCCAAATACGAAGTAGCCAGCTGCGGTTGACACGCCGAGGATTTTTACACCGAAGTGCTGCCTAAAATCACTGCTATACAGCTTGCAGGTAAGCACAAAACGAGAATATACATCAGTGCTCAACCTGGAACAGTTCGTGTACAATAATTCCGATCAGCATTGCCTTGTTCGCTACGGTGGGGCCACGGAACCGTTCATTTAATACCACCTTAAATAATTTGCAGCAAGAAATAAGCAGCTCGCACATGAACAAGCTCTATTTCACGTACCTTCCGTGAGCACCATGTCGCTCCAGCTATACTCGTGCACGGCACCAGTGTGTCCGGAGCTACGATCATGACGCCATGCTCGTTTGAAAGCAGCCAGTCCTGCAACTCGCCTAGCTGACGCGGCTATATATAGAGACATAGCCGATGCTGATTACAGACAAGCAGAAAGTGCAACATACCGCGTTTCCCCACGCCTGGGCACCAATGAGCCTAATGCGAGTGCCCGGTTCCACTTGTATCTCCGCCCATTGGTCCTGAAAAAAATGCCTGCGGTGAGCGAGAAGATAGACGTGGCAAACCTAGTTTCAAGTGCAATTCGGACACGAGTAGTAGTTGGTATGGAAATTAGACATGGCTGTAAAGCCGCTGCGGACTAATCCTATCCATGTGACTATTCCGCTAGGGGTTAAGAACGTAAAAAGATATTCCCCACGATTTCGGCCCCTAATTTGCTTTCTAGACTTTTTTCATTTTTAAATTAAAGGACGAAGGGATAAAAAGCGACCTTGCTCAATCGATTGTGGAACGCGCCATGCATTCTACTTCTACGGAATGTCGTGGGGGCGATTTGCAGTGGCCATTCGACGAACAAGTCAGCGTCATATCCTTCCCAGACAACTGGTGCGAATTCATCGAACACGGAGGGATGGAAGGCTTGATTGGACTGGGCGGGAAAGAGAGAAAACCGAAACAGAAAATGGTATCGGGTGCACGCGACAGCAGGCACTTCCTCCGATTGCGCTACAGGCAGTTAGCCCACCTCAGAGACGGAGGGCATGATTGAAGTGGACGGGAACCTAGGAACCTATCCAAGAGCTTCTTTTCTGTGCGCAACCGACACCCGCTGCCTCCCCGATTGCACCACCACGTGCTCTGCTAGTGAACTTATTGCGACATGTACAGCCTATACAGTGGTTCTCATCATCTAGCTGTCTGATTTAAATCTTCGTAAGTACGCACCTCAATCAACTACCCCAGAAGCCTTGGCGAGGCTCCACCTGAGTGGCTCCTTCAGATTAGTTCGTCAACGATGAGTTGTTATCACTGACAGAAACTCGATCATTAACTAGTTTTGAGAATGACCCGACACCACCACCTAGCTCTCCTTTACTGAAAAGAAGATTTGGCACCGGCAAATGAGACGAAAGACGGCTCCTGTCGCCGCTTTTTGCATTTCAAGAAAAAGTAATGAGGACTGACGGACGTGCAAACTGGATGAAACATAAGAGAAGTAACCTACGGAGTCAGGCAGAGCACTAGGAGCAAATAGAACAATGTAAAGAAATCAAACAACTGACCTCGCTCCCATGAAGCATTCTAGCATTTTCCCTGCATATTCGATGTTTGGAAAAAAAAGAGAAAAAAGGTAGGCTGTGCTATTCACCTGCGCCGCCTGAGAGAATTCCTTACCAGGGAAGGGTCTCAGGCGTAGATCTGAATGGGGGAAATTGATAGTACTGCGAGAATCTCCACCCTTCATGTAGTAGAAAATCATGTTTAGTTTTGCTGAGTCCTTGAATCCAAAGACTAGGGGGCCCCGATATTGGGGGTACAGTATTGCACTGTCAACCGTACCCACCGTAACCTACCGTAATCGGATGCAATTTGAATAACGGATGTCAGATTCGTGATCAGTACCCCAAATAACCCCTCTGGGAAAGTTTGGGCGAAAAAATTTATTCGACCTGTCCTCGACCTCTCGAGTTGGGAAAGTAGCGTAGTGAAAATCGTGCCTTATGGGAGTCTAAATCATCTTACTTCCTACACATCTCCTACACATTTATTTCATTCTAAATTGTCAAACAAAGGTTTCTGTGAGCTGTGCTTCACTCACTTTTATCAGTTTCTGAGTTATACAATTTTTGGGTTTTTCAACGAATGTTAAACAATGACCTTACAACAGGTACTGGTTACAGCAGGTACGGATGACTAGAGATGTCGAGGTCACAATCACCGATTTCGCCCAAACGTTGCCCAGGGAGGTTATTTGGGGTGCTGATCACGAATCTGACGTCCGTTTTTCAAATTTCGGTCGATTACGGTAGGTTACGGTAGGTACGGGTGACTAGGGCCGTCGAAGTCATGATCACCGATTTCGCTCAAACTTCTCCCAGGGGGTTATTTGGGATGGTGATCACGAATCTGGCATCCGTTTTCTGTATTACGCCGCAGTATGTTAAATTACAGTAGGTAAAGGTGATTAATGGTAAGGTCATGGTCACCGTTTTTGCCCAAACTTTGCAATGGTACGAATCTGATCATTATTTGACAATTTAGGGTGAAATAAATATGTAGGAGATGTGTATGAAGCAAACTGGTAAAGAAGACGGCAATCATGAAAAATGCGGAAACATAGCATAGTACGGGAGTCGAACACCTGACCTAGCACCTGCGAAGTAGCCCGCACCCTGCTGAGCCACCGCAGAGCCTTTCGCCGCGTCCCATACAGCCACGCATGCGTGCGCGCGCTGACGGTGCGCTACTGTACCTCAACCCCGCCTCCTCCCCCTTCGAGGTCCGTAGCTCTTTTGATTCAAGGACTCAGCCAAAACGAAGCATGTTTTTCTACCATATGAAGGGTGGAGATTCTCGCAGTACTATCCATTTCCCCCGTTCAGAACTACGCCTGAGACCCTTCCCTGGTTAGTAAGATTGCCCCAGATTGCCCCATAAACTTTTAGATACCCTAACTCGGTAGGTTCGAGGACAATGCAAAAATGAAAGATAATTTTCTACAATTTGACAGGTGCAGACTTCCGCAGTTTTATTCACCTTCGCCGCTTGAGAGACTTTCTTGGTAAGACTGCTCCATAAAGCTTTCTCACGAGATTTCACCTAATGGTACATTCTTTCAAAATTTTCACGATGAAATCCTTCGTATAAATTCATTACTCATAGATTGAGTTTTGTTTCAGCTAATGACTGACTGAATTAGTGGAATTGCCTCAACGAGATACAACGAAAGCAAAGTGCATGGTGCATTCCGAAAGGGGATTTATTAGCGACTTTTATCCCTAATCCTAAGAGCCTTATTTCAAATTCTTGAAAAACAATCGCTGGAATAGGGGCACGACCTAAGTAGGATGAGGCATTCAGGAATCAATGAGTCTGCTTCAGCATGAATGGTACCAGTTCTGACGGTCATAGCGGAATAAAATCCTCAATTATGAGCGAGAATCGCCTTGAAAAAAAAAGAAAAATTCTCGTTACCTGAAGATAGACGACTGATTCGCGGCCGTCGTCAGTTACACACATCAGGTCAACGATCCCATCGTCCTCTTTCACTTCTCGAACGGTTAGTTCGACTTCAATGCTTGGGTCATTCAGGGATGGAAATCCACTAACACCGCTATCTGAATAGCACACGAAATTGAATTTATCCTTGAATAGGAGCACCTTTGACAAAAATTCTCACCAACAATGACAGAGGGGGCTTCCTCCTTCGAAGGCTCATCAGTGGGTGGTGGCTCTACCGAAACACTCCCAGGGATATGTAGGGCGAAGGATCTTTTCCCTGAAGAAAAATGCACATGGTAGTTTAAGGCGATAAAAAGGCAACTGTTTACTGTTCAGCAGTCTTACTCGGTGAAACAATGGACGATGACGCAGTCTGTTTCACGGGAGAATCTTAAACACATTAAATATTGAATCCCTGGAGAATTTGAGATGCAACTAACATTTCAAAGAACATCAAGTTAGTAAAGATTTCTTCAACCATATTTATATAAAGATACTGAGAAACTCACTGATAGTTATGGGATCATCAAATGAGTCATTCAGCTCGGTGTTTTCCTTCGCTATGACTGCGGCCTCCCTGGCACCATTATTAGAGAGTAGCGGTGCTGAAAAGCAGTCTTTAAGGCCGTTCATATCACAGAGGAAGACGATTCATGGACATGTGCATTGAAAGCAAACGGAGATGGCTTGTTGTTGCAGGATTTTTTGTCGCGATCAAAACTCTTGCGCCAGGCGGGACTCGCACCCACACCTGCTTTCCTAGCTGCGAATCCACGTCTTACACCACAGGCGCTGTTTGACAGTACGTAACACCCGCTCAGGCTTAAGCAAATCTGTAAAACATTACTACTAGTAGGGTCTTCAGCTTAATCGGTTCGATCCGGATATCACGTGGATGCTGAGAGACCACACAAGAATATCGCGGATGTTACGTGCGGTAAAACAGCGCCGGTGGTGTAAGGCGTAGCATCGCTGTCTCGAAAGCAGAAGGTGCAGGTTCGAGTCCCGCCAGGCGAAAGAGTTTTGATCGCAACAAAACATCCTCTAACAACGCATAGCCTCTCTACCAGGCACTACAAGCTTAGTCAAATGTGTTAAAACATTGTCACTAGGAGATGAAGACCACCAACGACTTTAAAATGTGAGAGAACCTGCCCTGAACTGCCTCTTGGCAGTCAATAGAAAACGAGCAGCCTCACTTGTAAAAGACATTTCCCGGATCTGTCCAGGTTGAAGAGGGCAATGTTTAAAAAAAAAACAAATCAAATGACGACAGTGGCATCCTGGTTGGGAAATTGTAAAGAGATGTCGTCTCTAAGACCAGTTTACAGACAGACATGACTATTAGCCTTCAATTTTGTCCGTCGTCAGATTCAAAGCGGATACCCCCTCCCCACAGAGATAGATCCGATTTTTTTACGAAACAAAGTGCTTACAAGGATACTGTTAGGTTTTCCCTCTGGCTTTCCCCACTTGCTTGTCTCTAAGCTTCTTATCCAAGCGGTGTCATATCGATTATCTTACGCGGGCTCAAGAGCTAAGGGCTTACCGGTAGATGTCAGCACTAATCAAACCATCAGTGTTGCAGTTTCACAGAAAAGCGTGGCACCGATTCACCATCATCGGGGATATGGAGGGAGAATCCCTCCACTCACTGCGACGGCAATTTTATTTAGTTGAGGTCCGGTCTTCAACATAACAATGTCTGGACCTCTCCTCATTTATAAGATGACACACTCGACTAGGAAGGACCCTGCAGAGGTTCTTAGAAATGTCACCGAAGCTGTAACAGTTACAACAAATTTACCATCACGCGCGAATTTTTTCGTTATGTGAGCAGCCTTGTGCTATAGAACGTATAACTGTTGGAAAACGGTTACAGAATGTTCTGTTGCGAACAAAATTCTTGCGTAAGGCGAGAATCGAACCCACAATCTCTACCTTCTGGAAATAGTACTAGCCTGTTATACTACTTGTTTTAAGCAATATCCGCAGTACCCTCGTCGCAATGGCCTATCAGCACCTACACTTGATAACACGATGTTACGTGCGAACAAACAGCGCTGGTGGTGTAGTGCACTGGCGTACTCTCCGGAAAGCAGAGGGCGGGGGTTCGAGTACCCGTATTTCACAAGTTTTGAATGCAACAAAACAGCGTATACAAGCTGCTATATGCTTATACTAAATGTGCAAACAGTGTAGCAAAACTTTTACGCTTCTTTTGGGTCCAGTGGCCATTACAATGGTAATAAGGAAAGAGGAGGGGGGAAAGGGAGGTGTCACCATGTACTCAGTGGATATAAGTCCACTTAATCAGAAATTGCCTAGCTCAGTCCACCATAGGGCTAGAACACACCAGTGCTGCATAACATTTTTAATTTCGTATAACACAACAAGTGGTACTGCTCATGGTCATGGTGACCACCCCTCTCTCCACCCCCCCCCCCCCCAGCCTATTTGCGCCAAAGTGACAGTAGGGGTAACTCAAACACCGAGATGAAATGCTGCCCTGGGGCCGGATTCATCAACAGTTAAACCTGTGGGTATGCGGGGTATACGGGGTAGAGATAAGACAAGAGTCAAGTGGAGATAAGGCAAAAGTCAGAGACGCAGGCTTCATGGTTGGTATCTCTACCCCTATACCCTCGGGTTAGTCGTTGATGAATCCAGCACCTGGCGTAAATGGGGCCGGGGGGGTCACTATGTAGGTCAGCCCTCTGTAGTTTTTGGAGCCGGATTTTTTTTTTTTGCAGCAATGGTGTGTTCTACCACTACAATGAACTGAATCAGGCCTATGTTATACTTCGGCGACGTTGTTGTCGGCGACAGTGTTACGCGGGCTGTTACGCAGAGCGTAGCAGCCCGCGCAACACAGCGTCGCCGAAGTATAAAACATGCCTTAGACCATTTCTGAAGTAAGTGGACATACACTTTCCTTCTTAGCAAGCAAGGACTACAACCACCGAGTAGTTGTGACCACTACCGACCCTATTTGCGCCGCTGTCCTTTACAGCAGCCTATATATTCTGTCTTTTGAAAATGAGACGCGAGAACTGGAACACTTAGCCTAATCGCTCTTCTCGAGAGAATTCAATGAGTTCAACCCCAAGCCTAGAATATAAAGTGAGGGAGAATGGTCAACTCCAGAGCCTTATCCGTACCATTTCACAAGCAGCAGCTTAGTTATGAGAAAACTGTCAACCACAAATGAAGTTGTCGATGAGGAATGAAATGCCAAAGTGCAAACGAACCCTTCTTCACGGGTGACTCATCCCAGTCGGAGAAGTCCGAGAGAACGACATGCTCCCTTTTCGGTGACCTGGAACAAGTAATGATCTACACTTAGGAAATTGGATTCGTAGCGTCATTTGAATTCTAGAATTGTAAGGTCTCCAAGTCATAACGTTGACAAGAAGGAATAGTTAGCTTATATACGCATTAGAACTCAATTAGAATACAATTACATCTTAAGAGGATTCGAACAATTCAAGCTCATGTTCGCCCTTAAAGAACGACCCTTGCCTTATCGATTAAGGCTAGAGCTTCTTATTGGAGTTGAATACGTGAAGGAGGCAATATGGCGCTCACCTCTATTAAAGAATGCACCATGATTTTTAAGTTCGGCGAGGACATATTCTTCAGGAACACGTCGTCCAAGAAATGCTTTAAATTTGGGAAAAACGATGTTAGGAAGCAACGTTGCAAGGAGAAAAGTGCAGGGGAGAAATAGGGCTCCGATCCGGTTAAAACCACCGCATCGGAGCCCTATTTCTCAGGGGCGCACAGGGCGTTTTTCCGCGCGATGGAACGTTTTAACGAACGTCCCATCGCGCGGAAACACGACGGAGACAACTGCGCCCACGTTGTAGTTCCATCGCTTGCACAGCTCTGGGGTCTCTCACAGAGTCCTAGCATAGCGCCTTAACCTAGCACTCGTACCCCTTTCGGTTCTAGCAGCCGATTATACTTCCGTCCGACATCTTCCACACGACAGGGCGTTCATTAATAAAGCGTCGTGCCTGAACCCTGCCCCCCCCCCCCAGTGCCTTTTCACTGGAAATCCTGCATTTCTCTAATCTATTTCTGGAGTGAGACGTTGACGAAGAGTAGCGATTCCCGACTTTCGAATGTCGACAGCAACAAACGATCATTTCCTGATAAGTTCTTGAGATAGTGATGAATCTGTAATCTCCCAGGATCCCGCCAGAGCCCGGATTCATCAAGCGGTAGGCATGGCTAGAAGTACCTGAGGGTAAGACCACCACTCACTCGCGGTCGATATAGGGCACGATTCGTATTCATCAAACGAGGGCAAAGTAGAGGAACCTTGACAGACGTCCAGAATAGTTGTTCTTCTAGCATTGCGCTGATTGTGCTGCCAATATGGAGTGAAAAACATGTCCACATTAGGAGGAGGGGGAGTGAGGTTCCACATTCGCAGAATTTTCTTCGACTGGCAGAAATATCGAAATGTTGGCTAATTTAGTCGGAAATTTCTCTCGGAGTTTCGGGCTATCCCTCGCGATTTCGTATATTTCTTGATGACGCATTTCCAGAAGATTTCATATGTTTGTTTTCAGGAAAAGAAGCAGCTCACAAGTGAGAGCAGCTGGTTTCAGCGGAGCGCGTCTTTCTAAATGGGGCGCGAAATAGTAGCGAGTATGCGTCGATGAATCCGGTTCCCTTGTCGCTCTGAAGACCTTAAACCCTTGTCCTTTGTAGGTGACGAAGAATTAGGAAACCTCTTCAGTGGTGTAGACTGTCTCGGTATTGTACTGCAGCCGCTCATATCGGCGCCTTTCAGCTTCTTCGCTTCCAAATGAGCACTGTTCTCGTCGGTGTTGATAGACAGAGGGCGCTTCTTCGGCGAACGTTTGAGGATCTGAATTTACCCAATTTGAAAACGACCCTAAGAAGGGAGTTTAGGCATATAAGAGTCTACAAAGTTACATACCTGTTCTGGAAGGTCTGCTGAAAATCCTTGAGCATCTCCATGGCCGTGATTCATTCAAAAACCTCGAGAAACTCCCTAAAATGGATATCTCCTCTGTGCTGTGCATGAGAATTAATTCATGGGTCACTGTGTGCAAAGGTTGGCTTGGGAAAGCGTAGTGCGACCACATCATCGGCTAGAAAATCAGCGCAATATCAGTTTTGAGATTGGGAGTGCCAGAACATCGACTTTGCACTTCACATGCTAACAATCCCTGGCTATCAAGAACACAACACAGCAAAATCGTGCATACAACCAACTGAAGAGATCAAAATAACCTTCAAGTGTCTTAATTCACGGGTCCCAATTATTTGACACCGGCGGCTGCCGCGACGCAACCGCGCCGCGCAATGACTCAGCTGTTTCGTGCGCGCGATCCACCGTCACTCGAGTACTCTGACCCGTGAATTGAACATTGGGCTAAACCTCTCTCTACATTGGTGGAAATTACAATGCGTGGATTACACGAAAACATTACGCATCTCTACCACGGTTGTCAGAATGGTGGCTACCGCCCTTGCTTTCTGGCTGACTAACTGGTCGATAGCTGAAGTTCGAAATTTCAGTCCATAAGAGCTCGAACCAGCAGTATATTGTATTGGAAAAATAGCTGTAGTCCAGCTCAGATAATCAGCGACTTCGGGTCCATGATCAACTAATCGTCTTTTCGAAGGGGTTGTTCGTAATTGTTAAGCATGAGCAACCGTCGAATACTCGTGAAATCGTCAGCGAATACTACAACAATCACACCAGAAACCTATACCCATATTTGTACTAATGAGAGAAGGACACACCAGGTCGCAGTGACACTTGGAGGTAATATGTACAGTGATTTTACGAAGGGGCGAGAGCATAACAAATATTCCTGGAATCAAGGAGCGTGCAGCAATGTAGAAAGAAGCGCCGGCAGTCGCGTATACCTCAGTTTGATCCAAGTTTCGTTACCCACCCAGGCAAACTTAGTCATCTATCGCTCTGAGGGCGGTGAATTCGTACCAGATTTCTCTGAAAAACATAAAGCACAGATTTTTTGGTTAGCTGTCTGTGTAGTAATCTGAATACGCATCCATTACCGCCTCACAATAGTCTGTGGAAGTACATTTCGTCATTCTTTTTCCCAAACTTTGTTTCAGGGAGGAAATAAACATCCATAATGTTCGAAGCTGCATCCGCTGACACGCATCACCTCAAAGTGCCGTGACCACCCGTTCTCCTTTTCTTAAATGAGCGTTAGCCTACTTGGAACCAATTGAGTGTAATTATTGAGTGGAGTTATTCTCATTGCGGCAGATTCAACGGTCTCGAAGCAGCAGTGCTGTGAAAAGAGTGCGCAGCGCAGCAAGTGCAATGCCGCAATGTGCCGCACGCGAAGTCGCGGCGCGGCAGCCGCCGGTGCCGAATAATGGCGATCTAATTCACGAAGCTCACAATTGAGCAGTAAAAATTCGCGCCAAGCGACAGCCGTGGCATTGGGGCGCGGAATCTTATTGCCGCCTCGGCGATTGTTCAGAGATATACAGGGTGCTCCAAAAAATGTATACACTGTTTGAATGGTGATAACTTTGTTGCCAGTAAAGTTGCTGAAGAAGTTAAAAGCTTTTATGAGAGCGAAAGAAAATAGAAATTTGCTGGTATGTGAGCGGTAGGGATTGCGCCACGCACTCGCCTGATTTCTTGCATTTCGTACTCGATTGGTTGTGTCCCGCTTGAGTACTTGTCATAATTTCTCGATAAAGTGACCGCATTGATTGATGTGCGTTTTTTATGGCTTGAAACTTAAAAACACTCTACACCTTGAGACAAAATGCAGGTATCTAAAAAAAATGCGCGTACTGTTTGAAACGGCTTAACTTTGCTGCTAGTGGGGCTTTTGCAGATGTTTGAGATTTGTATGAAAGCAGGAAATAGCGAAAGTACTCAAAAAAACTCAAAACTTAATTACACATTGTAGCTTGCGAAAAATAGAGTATTCTAAAAAATTGCAGGTACTGTTTGAAAGGTTCTAACATTGCTGCTGGTCAAGTTTTGAGGACGTTTGAGACTCATATGCAAGCGCGGGGTAACGAGAATTGCGTGCCGTGCAAATGGTCAAGATCGCGCCATGCACCCGATTGAAAGCTTTCATTTCAAAGCTTCGAAAGTGATTTCTTCACTCACTCGGAATCACACCATAGCTATACTGAACTTCAAGCTTCTCACTTCTGACGCCTATGATAAACTGCTTTGCCTTAACATTTTTTAAGTATTTCGACCTAATTCTACTTCATTTGCCATATTTTTTAAATTTTGAGCTAGTACTTTGATCTGAAACTCCAAATCCTTAGGAAAGATTAGATCTCCTACCTTAGCGTATTCATAGTGATGTCCCACGATCTAACGTTGTCAATGTTGTTGTTACTAACGCCGCACAAGAAATGTTTTGTGGTTACTGCGTTTTTATTTTTAGTTTGTTGTGTTCAAGCGCACTTTTGGTGCATATTTAATAAATAAATAAATAAATTTCAGACTCGATTGATTGTGTATGGGCTGAGTGCCTGTTACTATCTTCTCGTTCATTGACCACGTTAACCTGTACTGCCCTCCTTTTAACGTTTAGAGCTTGACAGCCTACTACAACTTGTGGCAAAATGCAGAGCATCCTAAAAAAAACATAAGCGCTATATGAAACACCATACCGTTGCTGCTATTAGGGGGGGGGGGGGGGCAAAAGTAATGAGACAAATTGAAAAAATCTTTATCTCTTTATAACTCATTCACAACTCAACGATGCTGAGGAATGTATTTGCCATTAAGGGCAATGACCTTGCTGCCATCGCTTAGCCAACTTCCTGATCCCATCCTTCCAGTACTGCCTGGTGTTGATCAACTGCTCGATATAGTTGTCAAGCACTGCTTGGGTTCTTGTGTCCCTTCCGACTAGGAGGTCCTGTAGGCTCAAGAAGTAGTGGTAGTCGCATAGATAGATGTACGGTGAATACGGTGGATGAGGCATGTGAACGTAGCCCAGCTGAGCAAGCCCATCCGTGGTCACTTTTGCCCGATGGGGTGCGGCGTTGTCGAAGAGGAGGACCTTCTTGACGCGCTGAGACCGAATAAGTGCGAGTCGCCGGCCCACCTCTTCTATTTCGTCCACCATGGCCTTGGAGTCCATTGCCGTGCTTTTGGAAAACAGCTTCCAGTATACCGGTCCATGTGCGCAGACTCAAAAGCTCCAAAGGTGCTTCTCGCCGTGAGCATCTCGCCTAACGAAGGTCGGTAACAGGTCACCAGGCCTCACCCAGACTCGCTGCTTGGCAGGGTTAAAGTAGAAGACGTAGTTCTCATCTTGCGTGAATATTGAGCCTAGGCTTCTCGGGGTTGGGAATTGGGCGAGATTTGCGCGACACAGGTTGACTCCTCAGACTGGGGTTTCGGCACGAGAGAGACTGGGGTTTTGGCATGCTTCTGGAAAGGGCGGAAGTGGTAACTTCTCAGATGGGCTTCAGTAAGTAGCATAAACATACAAATACGATAAGTACTCCAGCTACGAGATATATGGACACGGCATGGGGTGTTTCATTACTTTTGCCCCCCCCCCCCCCTAATAGTAAAAGTTTTTGAGATGGTAATGGTTCAAACAAAGCTGAAGTGCTCAGTCAAGTTTCAAACGTGCAAGTAAGTACAGTAGTGAAGGAAACAGTAACTGAAGCAATAGTCGCTCACCTAATGTCCGTACAGGTATCAAAATAGAGAAGGGCAAGCTCAGTTGAGTTGGTACTGTAAAAGTAGAGGTTTCTGATGCAGTACCCACGAAGAACAACCTGGGCTAGGCAATTCGTTTAGAAACAATTGACTAAGCGAATATGTATGCTTGAAGAAGTTGGAGCTAGATGCCAGAAATTAGGACCGATGTCGTGGTGGAGTTTAAGCTGACAGTACAATATAAAATTGATCTCACCCTGCTTAACCTGGCCGTTTCTATCGTTTCCTCTTTAGTCCGCCATGAACAGTGTACAATTCGATGGAAAGGGTTCAAAGGGCCGAATGCGCGGCAATCTGATACTGGTTGCGGTGGCAACAAATTCTAGTAGATTTTTACAACTCAGTAGAGCACACACGCATTCAAACTGTCACTATGATATACCATAGAAACAGAATTCATGGCGTATTAAAAGTAGCCGCTAAAGACCACATTTTCCTTCTATATTTTAATCTTTTCCTGCATTTATCCAATCGATCAATGGAAATGTTTCTCAAAGTTATCAGAAGAGCTGATTTCATCGCCGCGCCGGCAAATACCACTCGTTCTCTAACTCACATATGAGCAGCGACGCAGGAGGCGGGACCAGCTCTTCAAGTGCAAGCCTAGTTTTTTTTCTGCATTTCTCTCAAGCTTATCGACTCAGTTTAACCTTTTTCATTAACCTCAATTTCATTTATCATGCCTAATGTTTGTACTTTGTTGATCTATCAATATTTTGGTTTAGTTGCTCAAGTTTGAGGTAGTAAGCGTCTGTTGGAGTGACTTGTGACGACAAACCGCGTGGCATGGTCGATTTACCGTTACCTCGAGCAGTCCAAGTGAAATAATCAAGTGAGAGACGGTTTAACTAACTGTACTCAAAGTGAGCATTTTCAGAAAGAAGTCTTTTGTAAATGCACTGATTGTAGGAATTCGAGCCCGCAGCCGAGTACTTCGACTCCGAAATGAGATTCGACGCCTCTCTGACTGTTGCTCAAAAAAAGGTCGTAGAAGAATGTATTGTCAGGAATGATTCAGAGAGTGTGGACACTCAATTGATGGTTTCGAGGCATTATGTTCGCAGTGGCCGTCGAGTATCGCAAAGGCGTAAGTGATTGACTTTCGATGAAGAATTGCCGTTTAGCACATCTATCTTACGGTAGCTACTGTATCTCAAAAATTTGAATACGATACTTCGTTGCTCATTTGCAAGCCCTCACAAGAAACACAGGCTAAATCGCATGCTTCATTAGTGGTGGCGCACTTTTGTGTAAAAGCCTTGGCAAAACATCAGGATATTCTCCACCATCATCCTCTTTCACAATCACGTTCCATTATGTCGCCTATTTTCACTACTTCACTTGCATTCATATTCATGAATATACAGGTTGAAATGGTCGGAAACAAAATTAGGCGACCGAAAAATTATTAGTATTTTTTTCCAATTGCAGAGAACCAGTAATACAACCACATGTATCAACTGCATTGTAGTATACCCTTACTGCATTACTCCCTGTCATTATCGTAGTTGTAGCTACTCTTATTAGAAAGTAGTGCGCTCTCTCGTAAAACTACCGGAAATCCTTCTCTGGTACGCAATGTAGCACTCCCATTCCGATGTGGCTAAATTTCTGAAGATTAGAGCTGGAACATTCGGTACTAGTGTATCATGCAGGGCAATGCGAATTCTTCTCATGAGTTAAGATTAGATGAATGGATCTGAACTACAATAGAAGGACGCTTTTGAATGGTTCACTTTGAACTACCATAACTTTCTCAAATATTATCGGATTCATTTGAAATAAGAACCGTTTGAATCAGCACTCTTTTCCCAACGGATCACCAGTCGACTTGCTCCACCAGCGAAAAAACTAGGTGGTCGAGGTTCGACCATATCCACGAAAGGCTGTCTAGGCTTGATCCTGATTGGTGAAGGTTTTACCGGTGAGAAAGTTCTGAAAGGGTTTGAAAAGGTGACAGTCAGTTAACGAAAGGTCGGAGAATATGGCGGTGAGGCAGAATTTCAACCCTTTCCTTAACTTTTTGAATAGTGATTCGCGAAACGAGTGGGCTGATGTTATCGTGCAAAAGAATCGGGCCTCTTCTGTTGACCAGTGCCAGCTGAAGTTGAAGCATATTTTTGGTGAATTTCGTCGATTTCCTTACAGAAGGACTCTGCTGTGATCGTTTGGTCTGGTGCCAAAAAGTTGTAATAGATCACACTAGCCGCCGGCCACCAAGTGATGATTCGATCCAAAAACGGGTCAGTTTCGATGCGTAAAAGTAGAGAAGAACAAATCTCGAAACGTGACAATTTTTGCCGCTCACTCAACTCGTGTGACACCCACTTTTCGAGGTTTTCTCCTTCCTAAGGCGTTCCAAGCATCCGCAACAGCAGTTTTACTGACGTCTAACTCCCGCGAACTGTTTAGGATGCTTCAGCTTCCACAAATTCCTCATACTCGTCTAGAATGGCTCTAGGTCGACCGCTACGGAGGTCTTCTTCGAGGCTGAAATCTCCGGTTCGACATTTACTGAACCACTGGCGCACAGTGCTTTCTCCAACACTATTAGTCCCGACTCTTGACTGATTTCTCGAGTTGTCTCGTCTGCGGATTGTCCCAATTTAAGGTTCAAATAAAATATCGCTTAAAATTGCTCCACCGACATATTTCAATATTTCCCTTTAGGAAAATAAGTATAAAACAACGTTGAAACATGAACTACTTACTCAGATAGAGCAAAAAATTCTGTACAGAATGTAGCATTAATGCGCAGTGCAAGTTAAATTTTTACTTAATAATAATGAAAAAAGAATGAAAAATTGTAACACAGAACGCTGAGAGTTTTCCGGACAACCTAATAATTTTTTGATCATACATAATGCAACAACGAATAGAACAAATACGATATTGAGCTGTGTGCGCAATACGTAGTTTTAGAAAACTACAAGGAAAGCTCTACAAGCCACAAGTGAGACGAAGACTCAGTTATGAGGTGAAGAAAGCAGAAAGAAAAATTTGTAAGCACAGTCGGAGCTGGGTATTTATCCAGCGCTTCATTTGATGAAAAATTTCTCAATGCTGAGCGACCCAGAAAGGTCAAAATAGTAGGGCGTATAATACTACCTCTGGGGAACATGACAACATGCAAACAATGGTTACTCATGGTAACTGTTCGTCTTTCATGATTTTCCAAAATGTCTCCCCTCACATCCTTGGTTTTTGTGTGAAAATAATAAAAATCAGGAAAAATATTGGTTCAATGGGCTCAAAAATATAGTAACCTTTTTTTCGTGCCTGAAACGCTCTGTTTAGAGGCAAAATTCACGTTCTGGTAAAGTGACTATTCCAACAGCAAAAGGGAAGGACGTGCTAGCGGTTCTCTGTCCATCTGCCAAACTTCGTGCCTCCAAAAGACTAGCTGTGAAATTCCTGATTCTTTAGATTTTAGATCTTTGCTATATGCCATCTTAGAGAAAAATTACTGCTCTATAAGGCGTAGAGAATTTACTGCTTAATATCTTCTTTCTTTGGAACAAATGATGAATAAAATTCCGTAAGAGGCGCTGCGACGCGGGCTACAAAGCTGCTCACACGATCTGAAGGCTCCTATCAATCCAGGAGGTCCCTTATGAATAGTGCCACTCCACCATAGTCTACAAATTGTGAGCAAATAGTGCTTCAAATTGTGCCAAAATTGATGCATTCATAGCCTTTTTATGCGCCTAAGTTTTTGTCACAGGACTTACGGTTTACCCTGTATAATCAACTTAGAATCCTATGGGTTGAACATTGTGGAGCACGCGCTGCATTCGGATCGAATCTTGAAGCCCTTCTATCGAAATTCATTTATTTTTCATCAGAATAACAGTAGATTGTTGCCTCAAATTTACTTCGTCTTCTTCTCAGCCGAGGCCTTGCACCCTTGTCACACGTATGTAGTAAGTGCTGTGAACAAACAGTTGATGTGATAAACCTTCATTGCACTTTAATCGAGAATCAACGTGTAGAATTTTTTTAAAGTCCTTTTATGCTTTTCCTAACTCAAGAAGATATGCGAGCAGCGTCTTCACTCCCTGAATGTAGTTCACTTTGTTCATCTTCTCATTTTGCGAATGGGCCATGTCGTCCGAGGCGCCGAGTGGTAGAAGAAGAACGCTCTTGCCTGTCACCTCCTGAAATCCGGTCAAATATCTTCGAGGCGTTCAGAGCACTAGTTACTTTGTGCTGATTAAGAGCTTGCGAACATAGATTATTCCCTCTGTATTAACATTTACCTATGTCCACCATGCACTTTACCATGCGTTTCACTACGCATGGTAAAGGGCCGGTTAAAAATTTCAAAAATGGATCTCTAAAGTGTTCACCTGGAATGTCAGTGTGATCGGAATACTGCAGCCCTCGCGGATGTAGTCGGGATCAATTCCATGCACTGAAGGATTTTTCTAATAATTTGAAGCAAAATCAACGTTTAAGAACGGATGTCCGGATGAAGGTCCAAAAGGTCTTACCGGCTTTCATGGCTCTCGCTCCTGCCTGGAAATTGGCACCATGCGTGTCGGCCATCCAAGCCATTGAACTGTGGCCTGCGTGAACCCTGTAAGGATTGAGTGTTAATCATCTGAGGAATACAGTTCGAACAGAACGCTAACACATACTAAGTCATCTGGGATAAGATCTTGAAAACGTAACAAAGTACCGGACCCTCCTTTTTCAGAGACAGAGAGATTATCTGGTGGTCATTTCGATGCTTCAAGGCTCACGGGAATGAGTCTCGTTTTCTGAATTCTTAGAAGAAAATTAAGTTTCTATTCCTTAACCTTGGACTCCTAGCAGTGTGAAGTTTTGTTCTGGGGCCGGATTCATCAACGACTTGCAGCAATTTAACAAAGAAAATCACAGCCGAAATCCGTGACAGCGCGGCTTATCAAGCGATATGGTGAACGATAGGCCGCGTTATCTGTGTTTTCCGCAGTGAATTCTCCGTTAAAGTTATGTAGTCGTTGATGAATCCGATCCCTGGAAAGTATTATTCCACATATGATTGAGGTAAACAGCAGAGCGTTCATAGTTAAAGTCTACGACAGTATATGTCACTATCAGATTCCTCCTATCCTTTCAAAACATTTCGCTGGAACCGCCATACTTGTCGTGTTAAAAAACACACAAATTTGAGGAAATTTAGTCTCCTAGCATTTTTTCAGCATTTCCAAAATGCGACGTATTTATTTTCACCATATAATAATTATAGGCCCACTTAAGAGGCTGCTGTCCAGACGACTGCTCTATAGACTTCGAATTTAAACGCTCTGGTATCTTCTTGTCGCAGACAACGAGCATCAGGCCTATGTTATACTTTGCCGACGTCATCGACAACAGCGTCGCCGAAGTATAACATAGGCCTCACCTGGAGCAGGCTGCGCCAACACGTGAGTACACCTCAACCATCAGTCTGCCATCTCACGCCGTTGTTGATCCCGTACACTTGAAAATCGAAAAGCGTGCGAGCTCTGTACAACTGAACGTATTGTAGTCGTTCACGTCCATTGTTAGATACTCGGTCTTCCTGACGTTCAAATTGTGTCCTAACCGCTCTAAACGGCTATGCCAAGCTTCCACCTCTCGCGTGAGTTCACCTTTTCTTCGGAAGCGGGCATTACATTCGTCATCAGCATGGAACAACGTTCAAGAGGCTGTGAATGTTTCTACTTTCCGCTATTTGCAACACTGATCAGAGGGGGTTCACTGGGGAGATATATTCTACCAGATTCTTTGCACTAATAGGTTCGAAAAAGATGGAAAGAGGAGTGGAGTCGGTTTCGCCTTCAACTCACTCATCCACGGCGATGCCTGTCATACAGGCTGACGGTCATCCAGCGGATAAGTTACTCGTAGTGATGCAAGTAAGCTATGAGGAAAGTGTCACGGAATTCTCTCTATTATGTTGGTTGTAAGGAAAGCATCTCGTTATTTGTGCAAGTTTTTTCAAATTTATTTCACTTGTTCCATACATATAACAACTACCGACCATATCCACCATTATTATCTACAACATATTGCCATTTGTCAGGTAATTTCTAGATCCCGCTTCTACAAACTCCTAGGGGTTTGACGAAAAAAAAACGCAGCAAGGCACTTTTCAAGTTGCTCCCTATCGTCAAATTGTTTCTCCGTCGAATTGTTCGACAACGAAAGAAACAGAAGATAGTCCGCTGGAGCAAGGTCTGACGAATGCGGTGGATGGGAGAGAACATGCCACTCGAAAGAGTGAATTTTTTTTGAGTCTTTCTTGCGACGTGTGGACAAGTATTTTCGTGAGGGAAGAAGATCTCGTCTTGTTTCTCACGAAGAGCTGCTTCAACGCGATCCTACAGCCTGCAGTAGACATCGCTAGTGAAGTAGGGTTTGCAGGAAGCAGCTCCCAGTGAATGTCTCCTTCGCAATTCCACCAGACACTGAACATTACCGTCTTTGGTGAAGTTTAGGTCTTTGCGTGGGAATTTCTCCTTCTGAGCCACTGACACTTTCACGTCGCCAGTGATGATGGCGGCTATTCTTCCTTCGCTGAGCCGCGAGCGGTCGCGTCGAGGACACGTGGCAAACGTGGAAAACGAGGTCAGCGCGGTCAGTCGATGTGGAAGGCGGCCGATGTTCGGTCGGTGGCTGCTCACTGCTCCGTGGACTCTCCCTGAGCGACAAGCAGTGGAAACTGCAGTGGAAATGTGGAAACATGGGTAGTTTGGATGACACACACCCTGGAGTCCCTTCCCTAGCCTGATTCTGCGCTCGAAGAGCCTCCGCGGACTCTCCCTGAGCGACGAAAGCAGTTCCCACATGGGCAGTTTGGATGGCACACACCCTGGATGCTGCGAGAACCCCAGCTGCGCACTACCCCTGAGCGCGCACAGCTATGAAGGAAAGATTTCGCGCTCTGTCGCAAAGATGCGTGAGAAGCGGCGGGTGCGTGCGTGCGATGAGCGCTCGCGGCGTAGCGAAGGAAGAATAACCGCGATCGCCAGTGATCAGGTTCTTGAGCCAAGAAAATTTCCGCCGTAAAGTCAAGCAGTTCATGCACGCATACACCTCTAGTTGATGGCCTCTAAGTTCATGCGGTATCCTAATCTACATGTCTTTCCAAGGCCACGCAGGTGTTGAGCTATGGCGGTGTGAAAAGCAGAAGCAGTCGAACTTGCTTGCAGACGAATATTCTCTTCCACAGTCGTCACGGAATGCGACGGCAATAGTGGCAAATGTAGGTCGTGGGTTAGCCTATGTATGCGTCATTGGGAGAAGGTTCAAAAACACTTTTCAAAAATTTGGTGGAACGCCAAAGTGAGTGGCGAGAAGCTTTCATTACAACCTAGTAGTTAGTTGTATCCTCTCTATCAGGATCCTTGCGGGACATTTGCGGGCAACGGAATATTTTAAGCGCCTCATCTTGTCGCATGAGTCTACATTACATATATTATAATGACTAAAGAGATAAGGTTGGGCTGGCTGAGGAGGTAATTTAAGCTAGTCAGTAAAAGGTCCCGGAAGCGATTCTAGGACCGTGAAACTGTCAGCTTTTGTAGATCGTACCAAACCCCCCTTCCATGTATTGACAGATGGTGTAGAGTTCTCGCTCCACTCCCATGACTCAATTCCTTGCATTGCATCGCTCATTTACACTCAGTTGTTTCTGGTCCTAGGTTCAGTACAATATTATTTCCCTACCGGTATCACAGAACACTGCTTTTACAGCGACCATACTGATGCTTTTTCTCAGTCTTTGTCAACAGTTTTTCTATTTTAAACACTTTATAATGCTATTTTGTTGTTGCTATCATAACGTACTATTTGTGTTTTGGCTATGTTTATAGCAAATAATCATAATAAATTAGATTTTCATGTCAGTATGATGTTTGTTAGTACGAACACGACAGAGTCCTCTTTCGTTTCTCACGATCGAACCACAAATCACCCCGTCTTGCCATATTGCAAAAGGTTCGTCCCTCCGTGACCGTGAGAGAAAATGTGCCGAAATTCCGTTCTCAGATGTCCTCAGGCGACACGGAACACACACGTAGAACCAGCGTTCGAAGCTGCATCCCATAACATAAATCTCATCACAAAGTGCCACTGTGATCTGGTGTCACTCCCATATTAGCTAACGATCAACAAACCTAAACCTACCTAAATGTGTTTGGTGATCCTCTCTTTTTCCACAGTTCGTTCAAGTAGTCGATGACTGTCTTGTTCACCTGAAACGAAACCGGTTCGACTATGGTGCATTTTTTTGGATTATGATGGTTTCATATTTTACATTGAGCATTGAGCGCCTGGTAGAGGAAATAGAAGCTGAAGGATTTTAATTGCGATATAAAGTCATGTGTCAGGAGGACTCGAACCCTCATCCCCTTTCCTGGCAGGTGTTAGCCCATTACGCCACCAACACTGTGTGATCTAACGCAAGACCCTTCACCTTGCTTATGGTGTAATGGACTAGCATCCTGTCCGGAAAGCAAAGGGTGTGGGTTGGCGCGAGTCTCGATCGCAGCTAAGCATCCTTCTAGCAGCGGTAGAGGTGTTCATAGCATTATCTAGAGCTTCTATACCTTCATGAATCTGGAGCAACAATTTGTGCTTGAAATATGAGAATATTCTAGCCATAACGTTGTGCAGCCATCAACCCACAAAGGGATTGAAAAAGCAGTGGTAGTTAGGCTGTTCTACCCTGTATGAATTGAAGGTAATAGTGGTGCTTCTAAAAGTTTATAGCCTTCACTACCTTGATAAAGACAATTTTGCTAGGTGGAAATAAATAAGAAATGATAAAAGTCTACATTAATGATCAGGGGTAACCAGGGGCCGGACCCATCAACGACTTACAGCAATTTAACAAAGAAAATTACAGCCGAAATCCCTGATAGCGCAGCTTATCAAGCGATATGGTGAGCGATAAACCGCGCTATATGAGTTTTCCCCTGTGAGTTCTCTGTTACAGTTAAGTAAGTCGTTGGTGAATCCGACCCCAGTTATGGGACGTCGTGAGAGCAATAGGAATTGGCCTTCACAACGACCTGTAGTGACAATTCGTAGTCAAGCCAGCGTTTTTTCCAGAGAATTCTGGTTCTAATTCTGCTGCTCTGGAGTAATGTAAGACTCGCTTGTTCTGTGCGAAACCAGAACCCTACAAGGAAAGGTTCACAACTCAAGGTGAGCTTTTGCGATGCCATTTTGATAGGATGCAGAGCCCTGTGAGTTCGGAATTACAGTTAGCTTTTCCTGAACGCTTTTTTAAAGACCTGAATTAGAGGTGTGAAAACGTGTGCGCAACACTCGTCAACTCCTATGACACCCATGAGAGGTACCTCGATGGCGCAGTCGGTAGTAATGCCGCCTCATAGGAGCACATCGATGGGCTTTTCTCTTCGAGTCCGAGCGCTACCAGTATTTTTACACATATTTTTTTTGTTTTTATGCTTTCTCATGATCACAGGAGTCATTTATTGGTCTAACTGCCTACAACAAACCACGGCGTCTATTTGCGCATTCATATGTGCTAGTTTTTCAACGATGCGTATCTGCGCCATATCATTCCTCTGGAAATAGAAAGTCTCATTGCTCTTCCTTTTTGGTCAACAGCTATGGGATAAAACTATGAAACAAGTAAATGTCACACCAGAAGCATCTTCGTCAAGGTCCCATTTTTATGTCCCATTTTTACTAAACTACCTTTGATATTTGGTGCGAAGGTGGAAAGTTGTCGGCCTACAGCACGTTCAGATGAGAACAACATTTTTAGCATACTTATGTACCGATATGGCTCGGGTACATAGTATTCATCCATAAGGTGCACGCATTTGTGTATAGTTACGGTATTGTTGGTGATATGGTGTGATATGGTGTGATATGGTGGTGGTGCAGATATGATTAGCTGAAAAATTAGCACACATGAAGGCGCAAATAGACAGATTTGGTTTGTTGTAAACATTGATGGTCTGAAAGTGACTCCTGTAATCATGAGAAAGTGTAGCAACAAACTAATTTGTGCAAAATTTTGGCAGTATGCAGGCTCGAATTGAAAAATCCGCTGGTGTGCTTCTATGAGGCGGCACTATTACCGATTGCGCCACCGAGGCACATCGCGTAGGGTGTCATAGGGGTTGATCGGTGTTGCGCACACGTTTTCACACCTCCTTTCCTAGTCTTCAAAAAAGCGTTCTGCAAAAACAAACTGGGGTTCTGGACTTCGCTCACAGAGCCCTACATCCTATCAAAATAGCATCGCAAAAGCTCACCATGGGTTGGGAACCTTTCCTTGTTAGCTTTATCCTGAACATGCGCGACAGCTAGCCCTTTGAGAGAAGAATGGATGCCTGTTCAGGTTTTTCAAGTATTGACGACCACGACCAGACACTTTTTTTAGAAATCAAAAAGCTAGGTGTGTCTGAATGCCCTTCTGGCGGCGGAATATGTAGTTGCTGAAATATAAATTGTGTGCTTTCTCCTTGTTTACCTTCTCTGGCGTCATGTTGGGCACGATTCTGATGGAGAACTTTCCGGTGACCTTGCATGGAATGATAGTCTTATCGCCAACACCTGCATAGGCCCCCTCGATGCCATGTATGGACAAGCTGCAATAGGTGGTGTAAGGCAATAGGTGGTACCGCACGTAACGGGTTCCACTCACCAAGGCTCTCTCCATCGTCTGATCAGAAGAGCCCTCTTGTCCTCGGTTGGTAGCTGCTTAGCTCCGATGCTATCGCGAAGCTCCTTTGCGCAGAAGTCAATCTTTTCGTAGACCTCGTGCTCTTCCTTCGTCATGGGCGCGACATCATCGTATATGCCTAGACAAGAAGATTATAGAGCACGAAGCTAAAGGACGTCGAAAAATCCACGTTGAGAACTTCAATTCAGCTCTAATGGATGGTAATATGTTGGCGGAAAAGTTCCCCAACGCCCTTTTTGAATTGCTCTATATCGTCAAACTTCCTGCGTTGTATGTAAACTTCTGGATAGCGAACGAAACAGATAATAGACCGTTGGCGACAATCCTATTGAAACGATGGGTGGGCGAATAACTGCCATCTCAATTCCCAATTGGAGAAGGATTTAAACGGTTCTAGCAAACGCAGTCTTCTGACAAGGGAAGTCCATGAACTTCCCCTAAAGATTCTCAACGAGACCTATATGGTCTTGTAGTGCATTGGACAAAGATCACCCAACTGTGCTTCGTTTTTTTCTTCGGGCCATTGGGTGGTCCGAAGATGGCAAAAATCGTATCACTTCAGAGCGGGTTGATAAGGCATAAGTGACAACTGGAATGACCCAGTGGCCAATTACTCAAAACTTAACCGACAAAAGGATTCGCGGTCAAATCAAAGTTAAATCATAGTAATATGATAATTTTCTACGTTTCCTAGACGAAGCTGCAGTACGTTACTTTGAAGGAAGTTATGGGAAAACGGCGGTTTTTAGCGTTCATTCCGTCCAAGAAGCAAAAGACAGGTCCGGTATTCCACTATGCGGCTCTGGCTAGCAGGTCCTATTCTATCAGTCGCACTAACAGAGAGCTGCGAAAGCACTCCTGGTGTGGATCAAGCCTGAGTTTATTCTCTATTTGGATAGGATTTTCAAGATGTTTTTTCAAGTTTAAACCTCTTAGATCTGCGGGAGCGTCGAAACATTAGCCAGCTAGAGACAGACGTCAGTCATATTTGACAGCTGTACATAACATCTTCAAATCGCTGCTAGCGGTGCCAAGAGCCACGGAAATTTGGTCCTGGACAGCAACAGCAATTTTTCAATAATATTTTCAACCTCACTCAAAGTTTACTGTTACAGTAGCGATCCATCAGGTATTTCTAGGCATTTCTAGTCGATAATACTGGAAGTTGGCCTTACCGGGAATGACAATTCTGTTTTCCAACGAGGTCAGTTGCGACAGCACCCAGACCAGATCAGCCATTGGTTCATACCTGAAACCACCTTCGAATCACCTTTCAATACTCTTACTTAGTGTATCTGTAAAAATACTCTATAGAGAAGTGTGCGTTAGTTGAAGTGTATGCGAGCTCATAAACGTACTGTATGTACCACACTTTAATTCGTCATATTTTAAAACATTTTAAGCTAGTTTCTTCAGACTTTAAGTGGCTGGCGTCATGATTGTAAGCTGTTAAAACTATGTTTTGTAGCGTCAGCCGGGACACGAACCCGCAGCTCCTGCTGACCGGTCGGGACTGTACGCCATTACACCACCGGCGCTGTTTGATCGAACGCAACATCCACACCTCGAGGGACCCGTCAGCACTCGCCCTCACATTGGGATGAGCCGGCTGATATCAGCATGGAGTCACTTTCTTTAAGCCTCAACTAGCTGGCATCGAAGTTGTAAGCTGTTGAATGATTCCTATCAAGACCCTCAGCTTGACCGGTTCTATGCTGGTATCAGCGGCCGGCTCATCTCGATAGTGCTACGGTGAGTGCTGATGGGTCCCACGAGGTGTGGATGTTGGTTCGATCAAACAGCGCCAGTGGTGTAATGGCGTAGAACATTACCTCCCGGTCCACAAGAGCTGCGGGTTCGAGTCCCGCCAGCGCTACTTTTGGTGGCAGCAAAACATCGTTTTAGCAGTTTTAAATATTTGTTTGACAAGACGCAAAATTTAGGATTTCGCTCATTTTCTGTCATGAGTAATTGGACTAGCTAGGGTAGCTACTCCTCTGGAAGGGCGGCACACTAACTTAGTCATTGCTCAACGTTCTGCGCTGGTAAAATATCCATCCAAGCCTCTTTCGCACTGCAGTGGCGCTGGCGTGAATGGGCAAATTGTTGACGTGGAGCGAACCTGGTCAATCAACGTCGTCTCTTTTTATCCTCTAGCGGTTTTCTTTTATAGACATCCAAAGGAATTTAGCACGGAAAGCGATGCATATGAGACGGTTTTGGAGGGTTGTAGACCAGTTATGCTTGTTTCGTTCTTTTTTGTTTCGTGTTTTAAGCCAATTATACTTGGAGACGGTAGCGCGTAGGCAGTCGGAAGAGGTGCTGTTGCGACGTGTTGTTGCGTGCTTCCGATACCAGGTTCCTGGTTCGACTTTCCCGCCCAGGCCAACCAAGCCTTCTATCCCTCTGGGGTCGGAGAATTGGTACCAGACTTGTCTGGGAAGGTTAAAAGCACTGACTTGTACATCGGCTGGCCACCGCAAGTCATTGTGTGGCCAAATACGCATTCAACACGCCTCCACGACATCCCGTAGAAGTAGAATGCGTGGCGCATCCCAAAGGGGATTGAATAACGCCTACTCTTATCTTTTTTATCCTCCGAAACACCTATAATGCGTAGCAACACGTTCTGCTAGATTGTCGACCATGTGGCCCACGATGACCAACTTCACCCAGCAGACCCCATCCTACAGGTATGTCCTTTGTAGAAAAAAACTAAAATACCTTAAAAACCTTAATCTAAAATTTAAAACCTTAATGAGGGTTCTTAATGAGGATTTTGTGTAAAACATGCAAATGAGCTGTAAAGGTGTAACTGGTAAAAACTGACCAAGCTGCTCTTCCATCAACTTCCCAGTCTTTCTCTCTCACTCCCCTCCTATTAATTCTCTCTAGTAGATTTCTTCGCAGATTTAGCTGTAGCTTTTTCTCTAAATTCAAATTTCCGTCCTCACTCCTTCGTTGAAAAATCCAAGCTAACTTTAGTTTGTATTGCTGATTTCTTCTTGTTTCTTATTTATCACCCCGTGTGTTCTTCTATTTATCATTTTTTGTTTGCCATTTCAGAATAGAGGGCTTTGAATTCAATCCGCAAATAGACTCACACAATACCACCGTAGATACCAGAGTGCAAGTCTTGCTGAATTCCTGTCACCTCGACGTGGAATGGACAGATTCCTCTGAAATTAAATTCGGTTACTCCTCATGGTTTACGGCGAATACTAGTACGCTACCTGAGGCCGTGAGTAAGACATGGCTTCTTCTTTCCCAGCCAGTAGCTGTCCGATATGCAGGTGAAGTCCACTCCAGCGAGGAATTTGTCCTTGTTTCGTGTGAGCAGCTCAGCCAGACCAAGCGAGCCGCTTTCCTCCATCGCCTCGAAGCAGAACTGAACCAACCACATTTCTGACGACAAGGGACACGATGAGCAATCAACTAGCGTCTTCAGAAGGCGCTTACGATTAGGACTTCTATATAAAAACGTATCATCCTCTTAAGGAGGCAACCAGCAATTTTTCAATGTGCTTTGAGAAGTGATTGCGCCATGCATTTAAAAAAGACTGTCAAATTTAAAAAAATCCGTTCCTGAAGAAAAAAGTTTCTGAAAAATTCCGTTAATTTCCAGGCGCTAACGAAAGATCGTTCAATTCGTCAAAATCCTTCAATCGTTAGACCTTAAACGTACTCCCTTACAGTTGAAGTAGGGGCTTGAGCTGGTCTTAGATTTTGTTGGGTTGATCCTATCCTTTCTTGGAATTGTTGCGGTGTACTGCTGAACAGCAGCTTAACCACCAAAATTCTAAGAGGGGCGCTGTTCTCCGTGAGGGTGGAGAAGGTTGTCAACTACAGGATACGCCATAAACATGGCCACTCAATAAAAAGCGAATTACTCAGGTGGAATTGGTCAGGGAACAGCGAAACTTCCTCAACAATTTAACAACAATTCAGCTAACAAGCAAAATGGATATGATCTACGTTGGCACGAGTGAGCCTTCGGACGTTTAGGGTAGGTCTCAATTGCAGGGTTGCTTGCGGAATTTCCTTCCATGCTTTTTCTAGTGAGGATGTCAGTCCGTGAATCGTAGTGTGTCTTTTAGCGTAGGATCCTCTAGAATAGACCAAACGCAGTAGTCCACAACATTCAAATCTGGCGAGTTTGCTTTGAGTTTCAGAAGCAGGGTTGAAGCTTGGAGGATCCCTCGCGCACCACTCATGAGTCATTTTGGACATGTGAGTGTGTGCTCCGTCCTGTTGAAAGGTCCATGTAGAATTTCCAAAGTGTTCTTCAGCTCAGGGAAGCAATGACTTCTTCAGAGTATCGTTAGAGTAGATATCGGTGTTGATCTTGGCTCTTTTTTTCAGCAAAAACTAACGGAGTCCGTCATGTGGAAGAAACTCCAGCCCAAACCATCAATGAAACTGCATGCGAATTGTGAACGACTCCTTCCTTCCTTTATGTCTCTTCACCTAGACAGTAGTTGCTTGTTCTGGCGGTTGAAAGGCCGAAAAAACGTAAAATGAAATTCCGTAAGCAACATACATACGTGCCGCCATTACGTCCTACACTAAGCGTCTGGAGGCTGTCATTCGTGCCAAAGGAGGTCACATTGGGTGATATCCACCTTGCTGTTTTGGATGATATCCACCTTGCTTGTTAAGTTGATTGTTCGTAAATTGCAGAAGAAAATTCGCTGCTTCCTGAACAATTGAACAATTTTACGCGAGTAATTTTTTCTGCGTGACCATATTTATGGCGCACCCTGTATAACTCAGGCACTAGCACAAATGAAAGCGTTACGGGTGAAGTTAACGAACACCTGAACGGCGACCCTACAGCCTGCATGAATCTCGCATTGTGAAATTTCAACCAGAATAATAACACTACGCGCTCACCTTGACGTTGACTGGAATGTCCATTTTATGCTTCTGAAGCATTTCGATGGCATGCATCCAGCTCAGAACAGGTCCCTTGTCGTCGGACGAACCGCGACCAAACAGTTTGCCGTCTGAAAGGAGCCTAATCGACTACACGCGGACGCTCATGCAAATGACTGCTCAGGAGCTACCTTTCTCGGTGAGTACGAATGGTTCCGTGTTCCAGCCGTCTTCTTTTGCTGCTGGCTGAACGTCTGAAGTTGCAAATGTCAAAGCGAGGAGCCCTAACTGCAGGCAATGGTAAACAACTACTATGGAATGGTCTTACCCAGATGTCCGTAGACGAGCACGGTCTTTTTCTTCTTATCGTCACCAAGCTGACCGAAGAGCACAGGAGGTAGCGGCACCTTAACAGAACGGTAAGAGTTTTCTGCAAAGAAGTGGTGCAAGCTAAGCATATGTGATCCATATACTCTGCTTCACTGTAAATATTAGGTTGTAACGAAATAAATGGCACTGAACCACTGTAAATTTAAACAGTTAATATCTCGGCTTGTAGGCAAGTTTTTTAATCGAAATAAAAACCTTCTGATTCTACACATCTTTGCCAACGTGACACAGGCTTTTTTATCCCAGTAGCATAAAAATCAGAAGTTCTGGAATTGACGAAATCTTCGAAGGCACTTTCGGCATCCTGTTGGTATTTGAATATTTTCCCTACCAAGAAGTCGCCAAGATGCTTGAAGAAATGGTAGTCTGTAGGGGAGAAGAGGTCGGGGGAAAACGGAGGATGTGGTAGAGTTTCAATGCTCAGCTCATTCAATTTCTGCAACGTCATTCGTGCTACATGGGGGCGAGCATTGTCGTGCAGAAGGAGAACTCGCCTTCGCTTCACCAAGGCAGGCCGGATATCCTTCAACTTTTTCATCATTTCTTCAATTTCAATGCAGTACTTCTCTGCCGTGATGGATTCACCGGGAGGGAGGAAGCTGTGGTGAATAATTCCCAGCGAACACCACCATACTGTCACCATTACTTTCTTTTGGTGCAATTCCGGCTTCGCAAAAACCTTGGGGCTCTCATCGCTGTCCACCCACTGTGCCGATCGTCGCCTGTTGTCGTACATTATCCATTTCTCGTCACAGGTTACGATGCGATCAAGGAATGGGTCCGTTTCGTTCCGTAGAAGCAGTGCGGACGAGATCTCATATCGTCGGTTTCTTGGCTCCTCAGACAACTCGTGAGGCACCCATCTTTCCAGCTTTTTGGTCTTTCCAATTTCCTTCAGATGCCGGGCAGCTGTGTTGCGACTGACGCCAAGAACATTCGCTATCTCCCTGGTACCTTTGTGTGGATCCTCCTCTACCACATCTCTCAGCTTGTCCTCATCAACATCACTATGCCTCCCACGACCTTCATGTTCTTCCAAGCTCTCATCTCCATTCCGGAGCTTCTGATACCAACGATAAGCCGTCCGAATTGTGGAACATCCTTGACCGAATGCGGCGTTGATCTTCTCGTCCGCCTCCTTAGCTGTAGTGCCCAGCTTGAATTCATCCAAGTAAATGCCTCGGATTACCCTTTTGTTCATCTGCAAAAAAGTCAATAAAACTCTAAAGTTTTCCCACTTCTACATAGAAAATTTGGTACTCGCCGGTAGAGCTAAGTTTGCGCTTCTAAATGATATGCCACATGTTACGGTTTGTTCTTGATCAAACGCGTTAAGACGCGCCAAAAAAATGGCGCGAGCCAGTGCCATTTAATTCGTTACAACCTAATATGTATCCACTTGTGAAAAACAAACTTTTTACTAAATTGAAAAGCCGATCAAACCACCATTATTGCTTATAACATTATGCATCGTATTATTCATGCTCCTGACATGGTTCTGTATGATTTTGTCTTCGTTGGTGTCCCATGCAATCAAAATTACCACCACGTCATTGAACTGTCGGTTATTCGCGTAGACTCGTCGAACCACGATCCCCCACACGTTTTTCATTCCGTTGCTGTCAGGAGAACAGACCGCCCAGTCCGTTGTGACGGTGGGGCCAATCTTTGGTCAACCTGGACACATAGACTGCAGCGCTGTCCTGCTGCAGAACATGGCTTTGTTGTGTTATGCCTCTCAAGAAAGGAATAGGGCTAGACTCCACTACACCTTGACACTTCAAACTCTCCGTGCGACACGACGAAAGCCTAAGCTTCAGCATTCCGCTGCTGAAGAAGCCGGTCACTGTCACTAATGAACCGCTTCCAAACCGCCTATAAGGTTGCGACGACGGGGCTTCTCCAGATCTCTTCAGTAATGTCGGTATCCATCGGAAACCATCCAGATTAAATTTTTTTCATCTATAACAACGGGAAAAATCTTATTTGGATGACCCCAATGGATACAGACAACAATGGAGAGAGACCTGCGAGAAGCCACGTCGTCGCAACCTTGGAGGCGGTTCATTAGTGACAGTGGCCGGCAGCGGAATGCTGAAACTGAGTCCTCCGTTGTGTCCCGTTGTGTTGCATAGTCAGTTTGGAGTTCAAGGTATAATGGAGTCTATCCTACTGCCTTTCTTGAGAGGCAGAAGAATCAGACACATGTTCTGCAGCAGGGCAGCGCTGCAGTCTATGTGCCTAGATCGACCAAAGATTGGCTCCACCGTCACAACATTCAAGTAACGGACTGGCCGGTCTGTTCTCCTGACAGCACTGGAGAACATGTGGGGGATCGTGGTTCAACGAACCTATGCGAATAACCGACAGTTCAATGACGTGGTGGTAAGTTTGATTACATGGAACACCAACGAAGACAAAATCATTCAAAACCTCAGTAGCATGAACAATACGATGCATCATGTTATAAGAAATAATGGTGGTTTGATCGACTTTTCAATTTAGTAGAAAGTTTGTTTTTCACAAGTGGATACATACTTTTGAAGTGCCAAATTTCAATCAATTTTCTTCAAAAAATTCTGATTCTCGTGCGAGACGAAAAAATTCTCTGAAAATGAGTGGTTACCTATTTTCGACCACGAGGAATCTAGTGGAGCTAGTGCGGCCCTGTAAAAATAAACGCGAAATGAGATATGGGCAAGTTTTAGAGGGGATGCATAGTTTTGAAACGCACTGTGTTCCTTCGCCCTAATACGTTATGTTCTGGATTTTGAAGTGGAATCTTAAATCCCTCACCTCTTTTCCGTCAACAGTTTGTTTTCCGACATCTTCCAGAGTGCAGTGCACTCCAAGCTTTTCTAGTCGTGCTCTAAAAGTCGAAAAATAGTGTTCTGTTAAAGAACTTTACTCTAGCGGAAACAAGCTCAGATACTCTTATACAGCTAGGCCAGCTCCAGAAAAATACTATCATGCGTTATTAATCTGCAGCTCCACAATAAAAAAATTCGGTATGTACTCGTCCATACTGATACTAGTTACTAATTTTGACTTTGAAGTGCTCGAACAAAATCCTTGGACTTCTTAAGCGAAGATGAGGGGGCCTCCTCTCTAGACCTGCGCCTTCTGTTAACCCCTAATGTTGAAAGACAGCCACCCTTTACTCCTTATTACAGGCTCTGCAGCCAGATGCTTGGGACAGCGAAACACACCTGGAAACGGCTCTGATCTAGGCAGAAGGACTCGAGAAAAAAATGGAACAAAAATGCGGACGAACTTAGTCCAGTGAACCATTTTGACCGTTTCAGGTCGTCGAGAGACATCAGCAGAAACACTCTGGATGGTCACCGCCTCGGCCAGTACCGCCTTGTAGTGCTCGTAAGAAGCATCGATGTCGCTGAACAAAAAGTGGAATAAGTTTTTAAAGCTTTTATAGACAGCAAAATTACGTTATTCAAGTAGTTTTTGAAGCCGTTGCATAAGAGTGCTGGTTTTCTTGGGCTGATATAATACCAAAGAGAAACAGATACAAAAATTAGAAAAACTGTGCTTAAAAATTGTATATGTGCAACTTTTTATAACCAATCGAGTTTCGAAAGAATCATTTTGCGTCCGAAATTTGGATGGTTAAAAAATGTGGCGTCTACTGTAGTACATGGTGAATCTAACCTGTACGCACGAAAATCACAAAAAATTAAATTACATTTTTAAAAATTATTAAAAATTAGTCATTTTTTGCTAGCTCCTTATTTCAAACCAAACGGTGCATGGAATTTCCTACAAATTTCGCTCTAAAGTCGAAAAAAGTTTTTTGTGTGTAGCTGCAGGACATCGCTACTTCAGATCTTACATTGTTTGCTGATTGTTTTTATTACAAAATAAATCTTTGTGCTGTTAGAAGATGTTTAGCACCGATCAGTACTCTTGCCTTAGGCGGGACTCAAACCCGCACTCTCTGCTTTCCGGGCACGATGCTAGCCCATAACACCACGAGCGCTGTTTGAGCGAACGAGCGAGCGATCTTTCTAGGAATTACCCAACAGCACTTAAAATACACTTTTAAATTCTTAAAAATTCGTCATAAAAATATTCTAAAGTTAAGTCTTGTTAGAAATTAATTTTCTCAGCCGCTGTTTTAGTAAATTACGTCACAAGATCTAAACCAGCATCCACGGCGTAGCAATCTTCTGACCCAGAGTAGCGGAAAACGCTAGCAGCCCAGGACCGGTTTCAGATCTAGACTCAGCGACGCTGCAAGAGGAGGACTGAAGCACCTACAGCGTTGGCGAAAAATTCAGCCTAATCCAGCGCCTGCCCTGATTGAAAGTTCAATCCGTCCTGTAAGAGAAAGTTCATCTCAAGCCGGTTGCAGTAGTATGTGAGTGCCTGGCTCTTCTCCTAAAGGAAAATTCAGCGCGAGTGTTCAATAATTCGGCAACAAGTTTGAATAGAACCTACTGCAGCCACTGCCCAAAATTCGGGAGGAAGCTGCGTATTCAGGCAAAACCCATGAAAATCGTGCACTCCAAATGGACCCAAGGCAGGCTGCGCCAAAATTTCAGGCGTCACCATTCCTGGGTTTAATTTCACTTGAAATTTTTTTGGTTTATTTCCCTTAAAAGAAAACGCATTCTTAGAAGTTTTGTGGAGTTCTTTATTTATTGGAGGAAAAATGGTGGTTAAAGCGTATTTTAAAGTGAAGGAAAGCTGCGTTCTTTTAGTATTAAGTAAGAGGTTGCACTCGTCCATGGCGAGGAGTTTTTCCTTTGATGGATTTCAAAAATGCCGTCCGAGTGGTAATTGCGCTTGTCAGGGTATTATGTAGAAATAGAGTTGTAGAAAACCCAAAACACACATCTCCACTTCACTCTTCTAAGTAAGCAGCATTTACATTAATAATCAAAGCAAAATTGAAGCAACCTGGATAAGTGCTTGGAACAATCTCTATTTTTATTGCACTAACAAATACTCTTGCTCTTCCGAACTTTTGAACAACGATTTCTAAGTTATTGTTTTTTCTTGAAAGAAAAATCCTATACAACTTTCACAGTGACGTTATTTTGTTAACGTCTTAAGGCAGGAGAACTGGAAGTTTCCAGAAAAGCCATAGCAAGTCCTCATTGAACAAAAAGTAATGTTAGCCTTCTTAGAAAATGCCTGAAAATGAAGAAATATCCAAACAGACTAAACGGTTCGCCGGCAAACTTTTTTCAGTCGAACTTTTTCGTTGTAATATCTTTCCGAAGGTTCTTTGGTAAAGAATGAAATGTGCTGTAACCATAAACTTGCTAGAAACGTATGATATAAAAATGTTTTTATTCCTACAGAGCCCTCCCGTTGTCCGTTTGATGGAACCGCGTTATAGCGAGAGTCACATCCTAACCGGAGCAGACCTTTTTACATTCTTTTACGCACTCATCTACCTAAAATCTCATGCAGTTACTAAACAGCAATGAAATAGGTTTATCCTGGAGACAGTGGGAAGGCATAGAATAACTTCAGATTATTAATGGTGGCCTCCTCTTCAGAGATACTCTCTGTAATATGCACACCTATGACAAATATGCCTGAAATAGGGCGAATACCAAAGGCAAGTTAAACGCGATCGACAGATATAGACAGATACAACGTTTAATTACCCAAGTTTGAGCCCTCAAACTGGAAGTAGAGCACAGAAAAGCTTGGTCAAAAAGATAGCGTCGACTGTTTCTTAGGCTCTTCACTTCAAATCAAATCATGGCTGGAGTTGCCTACAAAAATGGGAAGCCTTTGGCTGACAACAGTGAGCGCCGCATTCGTCTCACCCTCACCTCTCAGGATTTAAAGTCTCTCGAGAAGGTGTGCGCTCAGCTAATCGAAAGAGCTAAGAATGAAAACCTCGTCGTGAAGGGCCCATTCTCCTTCCGACCAAGGTGCTGCGCATCACTACCCGCAAAACTCCTTTCGGTGAGGGTTCGAAGACTTGGGATCGCTTCCAGATGCGTATCCACAAGCGTCTCATTAACCTGCACTCACCTGCTGATCTCTTGCGCCAGACCACCTCCATCTCCATCGAACCCGGAGTGAACGCGGAGGTCACTCAGGCCAACTGAGGAGTTTCCATAGGTGGGCGGACGGCGTCTTGTTGTGCTGCCTTGTTCCTTGTTATCCGCCGTTGAAATTGATTTGTTGTGGTGTTTCGTGTATGAGTATTTACATGAAGATTGGTTAATACACGAATGACCTGATGATACAGGATGTTTTGTTGCCATCAAAACAGGCGGGACCCGCACTTTCAGCTGTTCGGGAAGGCTGCGAGCAACGATACTCACTCGCAGACACGTGTGCGGTCGCGGTGCGGCGCTGCAGCGAGGGGTGCCTCTAGTTACTACAGGGATGCGTACGAGTTGCACGATGCGCCCAGCGTGCTACAGCGCGCAGGTAAGTGCCGAACTACCACTGAACCGTCTCGTCTAGGAAATAGAAGGAGAGCAATACAGTGCGACACGGTTATGGTAGAACGGGGTATACCTTCTTAAGGTAAGAAGTAAGAGCTTCCTGAATGCTCAGGAGCGGTATGAGTCCTAAAATAGCTGCGAGACCTAAATAGCTGAAAAGTCGTTTTAGAGGGAAAAGAGGAGTATCGTTTGTCCATAGGGAGTCCAATTTTTGTGTGAAAAGTTTTTAGAGGCGACCTACTCCACTACATTGTCTTTTACCGCCATCAAATTCATTTTATTTGCACACTATACGAATAAGCTTTCATGGGCTCTTGGTGTTTCAAAATTCCAAAGTCTTTCACAGATTGTATTTGGTTTGCTATTTGGACCTGCAGGTTTAATCCTGCCAGTTTATCATCAGGAATCACTAAATCGTGAAGCAGTTGTCAGGCTTAGAGCTACTGACTAATAGTTTTATATGAATATGTCATGCACTTTAAAACTTTGAACCAGTGCGAGGAGAGAGGTGCCAATAAGTTGTCATGAATAAAGTAAATCTTGAAGCTTTCACAAAAAAGATTATCAAATTCAATTTTTATATGCTTGCTAATTTTCTATGCACTCGGCCTCTGAATACACAGTATGCCTTGCTAAATGCGAATGTGTATCCGCTGCAAGAAACACTCAAAATATACTGTATCTACTCTGCAAATGAATAATCTAATCTAATAATTGAATATTTTACAATTTTTAACACACAACTCTGAACTTAAAAACAGAGTTTTGTCCCTCTAGAACCACATGTCATTTTCCTATTACCAGATTTCGTCTCTGGATGTTCCTCTTCGTTTAACTTTCACCAGGTTCCCCTCTTCCACTTATATCACGTGACCTAATGCTACTCGATTAGTCAACACTATTATGGTGTCACATTATGCCACTATATTTAGTCGCTCTGCCGTTTTCTACTCACCTTTTGTCCATCAGTGCATCCGTCTGCACACATACTAGCGCTTCAGCTAGTGCAGCCTCGGAACGGCAGCGTAAAACTCGTCCTAGAAGCAGGCGGAGCAGCGAGGACTCCGCCCGACCGACGCACACGCGCGCGACCGCACGCGTCAAAATGAGTATCGCTGCCGTCCCCCGTTCGGGAAGGATGCTATCCCATTACATCAACAACTTTTATTTGATTTATTTAGGACCACAAGTGTAATTCACATATTAACATCGATCCTGTTTGAAGGCTTTACTCTAACAGCAATTGTTTTCTTGTTTTTGCAGGGAAAGATTATTTTTATTTGTTTTTTTTTATTTCGAGTGAGAAGTGGTCATAATAGTGATGTTGAAAAATTGATGGAAAGGTTTTCAAGGAGTGCAGTGACAAACGTCTGCACTTTCGAGAAAATGAAAACAAAGAGCGCCCTTGAAGGGAAACGTAATTTTCAAATAAATTCTTGTTCCAGTGGCTGACTAAATTACAGAGATATTTTGTTTGAGCAATAATCATGTGTGTTGAAAATCACTACGAGTGATTTATTTATCAACTTTTGGTTACTCTAGGGAACATAGATCAGACAGCTAGGAGACTTGATGCGATTTAGGGTGAAAATCGTGCAAGTCTTGTTTTCATCAGCATCACTCCCTTGACGTTGACTAGCACTGATATAATGGAGGAACTTTAGAGTGGATGTGCAGCATATTGCGTGATAAACCTTCCTTGCAGTTAGGAGTAGTTGGCATGAGAACGAACCTGAACACCTTCTCGAGAGACATCGTGCAGTTAGTAGTGAGTAGGCTCGGCTTATCGTCACGTGGCTACCTGATGCCGAGTGAACTTCTGATGGAACTGACGATAAGACTGTCGATGGCCCGTTTCTAGGCCGATATGACCACCAGCGCCAGTTGCGTGCTGCTTCGTTGGTTCAGTTCGTGTTCGAACGGGGACCGGCAAGAGATCAGAGCTGAAAACGAACTCACATGCAACGTTTCATCGTCGTACGATTAGCAGCGAAACCGCATCTGTTTTAAGACAGTCACGATCTTCCACAGCGAATTCGAGCAGTAAGCGTTGGTAAATGATTTGACATTCTTAGCTTGGTATTATGTAAATTTTGCCCAACTCTACCTTACTTACCTTGCTTCGAGCATGAAGCTTTACAGGATTTAGTTTTTGCTGTACTAGCTATGTCTTGAGATCGATACCCATTTTATTACCATCACTACATACATATCCCAATGTGTTCGCACTAAGTACGCAATTTCACTCATTCGCTGTAGCACAGCTCAACCCGTGGAAATGCATGGCTCCAGCTCACTAGAAGTCCAGCAGTCTTGCGTACAAGGACGGACACGTGCTCGACTTCAGCAACTATTGCCCAGACTGCATGCTGTTCCCAGCTGTCTACAAGCTAGTCACCGAGTCATCCTGGGTGCTATACGCATTTCGGGGAGAGGGCACCCTTCCTAGGCGTCGATTTCTTCAATGTGCATTTACGGTAGGACATCGTATTGCGCGAAGAAAAGTCGTCATCACAGAGGTGCACCGCAACTCCTCCCCCCCCCCCCCAGCCTCCAACATTCATTGCGCCTCCTTATTTATTTATTTATTTATTTATCAGACATGAGCGTAGTCGTGCATTACATAAGTAATGGCACATAAATAAATACTAGGTCACAGAAACTTATAACAAACATAAAATTAAACACAGCACAACGAACATAACTTCTACGTACCACTAAGGACTTGAACAAACTTATGGACATGTTTGTGATATTAGAAGTTTAATCTAGACTACGATTTTGGAACAGGAAGGTAAGGCCTTAGGATCCCTTGCCTATTCGTAGTCAGAGGTGCACCAAAAGATATCGTGGGATCTATTGATATTCTGTTTGTGAGAATCTTAAGCATCATGATCGTGTCGACCATCTTTCTTCGACTACGGATGCAAGGTAACTTAAGCTGTTTGACCCTGTCTGGACATCTAGGCATGTTGCCATAATTGGTTCCAAAGCATCCTAAAAATAATTTCCAGGTGAAGTTGTTCTGGAAGCTTTCCAGGAAAGCAATGTCTTTCTTTTTGAATGGATTGTACACTTATGTGCCGCTCTCTAGAACGGGCCTAACACACGTTTTATATGCACGAAATAGTGCAAGATAATCATTGGTCTTGAGCAGTCTGAACAAGTTGTAAATACGATAGTTCGCCTTTTTAACAATTTCCTTATAATGCAAATCAAAGCTTGGATCACCAGATATATGAATACCCAAATCACAGGCGTTTGCTACGTGCCTTGTTGTTAGATCTCCGTCTTTGAGCCTATAAATTGGTGAATTTTGCTGATATTTAGTCTGCATGACAAGACAATGCGAATTTTCTGCGGCCAAAGAAAGCTCCCAAGTTGTAGCCCATTTTTCAATAAAATTGATTGCGGCTTGGATTTCGTGAGAAGGCTCTTCTCCGTCCACTTCAGTATAAACTTTCACATCGTCAGCATACATTTTGCAGCTAACCCCTAACCTGGTGATAGCTCCCTACCGAATTGGATCCGCAGAACGCTGGACGAAGGACAGCCATTCAAACAAGAAGGATTTCGGAGAGGACTCAGAGCGGTCGAATACATGCACACCATTACGAAGCTCATCGAAGTGTCGCGAGAGTACAAGCCGCCGCTGTGTCTGTCGCTCATCGACCTGAAGAATGCATTCGACTCCGTCGAAACTGAAGCAGTCGTCGAAGTCGTGCTTACTCCGGGCGTTTCTCCTCGGTGCATTAGAGTACTACGATAGCTGTACAGTGGATCCACGACCAAGATTTGACCATTCTACAACGACGTCGTCATCGACGTGAAGAGAGGGGTTCGGCAAGGGGATACCATATCAACGAAGCTCTTTAGCGCCACCTTCGAAAACGTCATGCGCGAACTAGAATGGGAAGACATGGGAGTGAAGGTCGACGGCCGGCAACTACATCATCTTCGCTTCGCTGACAACATCGTGCTCATAACGCCGAGCATTAGTCAGGAGGAGCGAATGCTGGCCGACTTCGATAGTATATTAGGGAACGTTGGACTGCAGCTGAGTTTTACGAAGACGATGTTCATGAGGAACGGACAAGACAAGGGTATCGTTTACTTTGAGCTGCTTCCAAGAAACGAAGTTGTTGATTCGAAGATTTAGAACTCACTTAGGTAAACTATCGAAATTGAAGGAATAAATCAAGGAAAAACGTCCTGAACTGGCCAATCGCAAAGCCGTGACGTTCCGTCACGACAACGCCGGAACACACCTCCTTGATAGCCTGTTGAAAAGTAGCAGAACTCAATTGGGAACTGATGGCACATCCACCCTGTAGCTCTGACCTAACACCACCGGAATACTTTCCAAACCATTTGAATGGTAAGACTTTAGATTCCAATCAAGCTCTTAAGAATGAGTTGCAACAGTTCTTCGCTTCTGAGAACCAAAGTTTCTTTAAACGTGGAGTGTTTCAACTTACCGAATTTTGCAAAGACCACCCAACAAAACGGTCTATTTATCATTGACCAAAGTTTATTGCTTATATAAATAAATTCACTTTGAAAATTATGAAAAACGGCATTTATTATCGAACAACCCAATACAACGAAGGAAGAAAGGTCGGCGTTGAATGGCCAATCTGAGTTAATGAGACATGGTTTAATTACCCAAGTTTGAGGTTCGCGACCATCGCTGCCAAGAAGGAACGGGATTTGACAACACACTCAAATACGTTTGACTTTTCATATTCATAAGAGCTTCACTTCTTACTGAGGAGTTCCGGGAAAGCTATGGATGTAAGATTCTATCTTACCATCAATTTGCTTTGTTATTATAACCTCAAATCCCCCAAAACGGAAACGCCCAAAACGCCAGACGAAACATGTTTCGGTCACTATGGGGAATCGCATGCTAGGGTTGCTCTAAAGTGTGCCTAGATTAAGGCGTATAATAGCGCAGTGGGAGGAGGCGCTCTGGCACCTTATAATTTTTTGAACCTCTCGAGGTCAATAATTTCCTGTTTTAAGTGTGGTTTAAATAGAACCTCTTAGCTGGGGACATGGTGTCGCCAAATTGTATCTCTAACACTGATGTGCTTGAAAGAGATTTGGCCGTGAGCTCGGCTGCTGTGAGGAGGGAGATACAATACCGCCCGCGTCGCACGGTCAAAAAGAATGTTTGCGACGGAGAAATCCGTCGCAAACTAAAAACGCAACAACAACATTTTCGCAGTGGGTGGCCTAAAAAAAACTTCAGCAGGCTTTTGCGATTAGAGCACCTTAATTTCCAGGACGTGCATGTGACGTGCAGTGTTTTCGCTTTACACTTTCCAGTAAAGAAGGATAGAAGCGGAGTGAATATGCTTTCCCCACTCGATTGATAGGTTCGATCCTAAATACATTGTGCACGGCGCACTCTCGGAGCATTCGAGGCATGACAAAGCACTGATAACGTACGCCATGCTTGAGATACTCCGAAAACATGCACGTTCTGGGAAATAAGGTGCTCTAAGCGCAAAAGCCTGCTGTAGTTATTTTTTAAGCCACCCACTGCGAAAATGCGGTGGTCTGGTAAAGTTTTGTATATGCTGTGTAGAACTCCAGGAGGGGAATTGAACGATGCCAACAGTTTCTCAAACAACATAAAATTAAAGGAGTTATGAGCATGCGGCGGTTCGCGACGGATTTTTCCGTCGCAAACCGTGTGTTTGACCGCGCGACGCGGGCGGTATTGTACCATAACCCAGAAGCCACCCTCGAAAGCGTCATGCACGAACTAGAATGAGAAGACATGGGACGTCGGCAGCTGTACCATTTTCGCTTCGCTAACGACATCACGCTCATAACACCGAGCATTTGTCAGGCGGAGCGAATGATGGCCGACTTCGAATGTGTTTGGGACTGTAGCTGCACCTTACGAAGACGATGTTCATGAGGAACGGATTTTTCTCCAATTTCTGATGACGTATTCGCGTTTAACAGAGAAAACATCTTGAATGTGCCACTTCTACCAACTGTAACTATTGCAAAGATAATAACACGGTCAACGACCTTGTGCCGTAGCTAGGCAGAAGGGAGGGAGTGGGTTGAAGAGCACTTAAGAGCATCACAAAAGTAGTGAATGCTTAGTCCAAAGATCTTACTGCGCTAATATGTGTCTAGCAAAGCCTTAGCAACCTCATAGGTTTCAAAGCTCTGCACTGTTTTGGCTGTTTGCTTATTTTCTCCTACTCTGCCTGCTTTCCCTTAGATGAAGTTCTGTGTTTGCATTGCCTAAGCGTAGTCCCTATTATTAATTTGTTTTTACTTTTTAAAAAACATTTTTGATTCTAAAAATCTTCTTCTTTTTTATCTTAAGGACTTTTTTGCCGTATCGACATATCTGTTCAACGTGCGTACCAGTTTAGAGAGGTCCCTGAGATACAGGACTCGCCCCTGAGTCGGGCGCTCATAAGGTCGTAGGCGTATGTAGCGCATTCTATAGCTCAAGAGCAAGATGTAATTACCGCAGAAATCTTTTTCTAAGCTGATGTTCTTATTCTAAGATTTTTACTAAGTACTTAATGCTAGATTGCTCTTCGTCAAAGTAAATGCTAGTCCTTTCAAAATGTGGAAAAACATTTTACGGAACACTTTTCTGCTGGTTCTAAAAGATCAAGCGTAATTCTTGCCTTTTTCTTCTCTTTGTTAGCATTTTTTTAGAGTTTGTTTCTGAGTATTCAGCTTGATTAAACCTTATCATTTATTGTCATGCTTTCTAACGGTTATCTTTAATGCTTGGTATTGACTACTATTATGTGCTTCAAATAATTATATAAATAAATCAGGAAAAACTTTCGATGTTCGTGGTGCAACGAGAAATAGAGAGGACAATTCTTGGAGCTACTATTCACGCATGTGGTAGAAGGCCTCCTGTGTTCCAGCTTCGTCGACGTTCGAGGAGGCGCTGTCAGGCTAATTTGTGAAAAATTTAGTGGACCAGTCTTTAGGCATCAGATACCAACTGGAGGAGGGATGCAGCCGATTTCTACTCAATACAACTCCTTGTCGGTGCGTCCACTTCACTCTGAACTTGGGAAAAATAGTGTCGGATTTTGCCATGCTAAGCGAATATGTCGTTAAGACTCCGAAACATGCATCTTCTGAAAGCGCAGAATGGTTTTAGCAGAATATCATATGAAAATGCTCTTCTTTCCTTACCTTTTTCAGCAACCATTCTAGAGTACGGAAAATTACTGTAAAGGAAAAATTCGGATCTACTCCACATAGTCGGAGGAGGGCAGTGCTGGAGAAGACATAGTTGTAAGCAGTATGGTCTACCCGGCAAGAAAATTGCAAAGAAAGGTTCACTTGAAGTCTACTCACGACGCTGTGAACTAGTTTGCTTCCAGTTTTGCAACCGTTGTCAAAGGCACAGAGTGGACCGCCTCTGCCTACTAGCATAGATCCCGAAATTCTGCTTTAGAACATCCTGGCGTCGCAAGAAACATTCACTACAGCATAGATAATTCTTTAATCGTTTAATATTTGGGTGCGGAGGTGAGTAAAGTAAAAGGCTCTGCGAGGACTGATGAACAGTACGGAGCTTTAGCAAAGATTTGGAATTCGGTACAGAAATTAGTTGCATCAGGCATGGGCCTGAAAACTATTGTGTACCCGTGATATTCTCCAAACTTCTAAATACTACCCACTTAAAAGCGACGAGTCGACCTCCACGAATTCAGCTAACGGAGTTGAAGTCGTCAGCGCGAAGGACGTGGCCATACCATCGTAGGCGTGCTTCGCGCAACTTGTCAGCTATCGAGGCGACACCGAACCTTTGTCGCATGGTTTCATTGCGAACGCGGTCCAATCGCGTTACTCCAGCCGTCCGCCTTAGCATTTTCGTCTCCATTACACTGAGGCGACTTTCAATTTCCTTCGTCACAAGCCAGCACTCAGCACCGTACGTCGCTACTGGGCGAACGACTGTTTTATAAACCTTCGATTTGAGGTGCTCAGGTATTGCCATGTCGCAAAGCACCCCAGTCAGCGAACGCCATTTGGACCAGGCTGCACTCACACGTGCGTTCCCCTCCAACTTTAGATTGCCATCGGACGTGACTGTTGATCCGAGACACTTGAAAGATGTAACTCGTGAGAGCTCAGTACCAATGATGTTAATGGATCCATGCTCATTCACATCCGTCGTCAAGTATTCCGTCCTTTTGACGTTTAGCTTGAGTCCGAACAATGCTAAGCGATCGCACCACGCCTGTGCTTGTCGCTCGAGCTCTGCTTTATCTTCACATGCAAGCATGATGTCATCGGCATACAGCAGCGTCCAAGGAGCTGCCCTTTGGAGATCGTGTGTAATTGCATCCATGACGATCACGAAGAGCAGTGGGGAGAGCGTGGGGACGATCCCTGGTGCACCCCGACAGAGATTGGAAACTCCGTCGAGGTGCCCACTGGTGCTCGCACTCGGCTTATTGGGCACGAGTAGAGGATGCGCACCCACTCAATAAGCTCTTCAGGGATGCCATGTCGTCGCAACGCGGAACGCGGTCGAAGGCCTTCTCCAAGTCCAGGAAGGCGAAATGCACCGGTTTCTGTTTCTCGCGGTGCTTCTCTAGCAGAAGACGAACGGCGTGTATGGCATCAACCGTCCCACAGCCGGTAACGAAACCACACTGATTATTGGAAAGCTGAACGACATCCCGAATACGTCCGTCGACAATTCGCTCAAAGCTTTTCATGGTGTGCGAAAGAAGACGAATTGGACGGTAACTGGCGCAGTCTGCAGGACTGTCCTTCTTCTTCCAAATCGGGATGGTCGTGCTTTGCTGCCAACCCTCGGGCACTTTCTTCTCAGCAACAACCTGATTGAAAAACTCAGTCAGCCAGTCAGCAGGGCACCAGCCCTTCGACTTCCACAGGTCAGCTGGCAGGTCATCGGGACCAGTGGCTTTTCCTGTCTTCATCTTCCTCAGGGCTGCTTCAGTTTCGCTCACTGTGATCTTCTGAACGAGACCGCATACAGGTGATGCAAAAGGAACAGTAGGATGTTCAAATTCTACATTCGAGATTTCCTCGAAGTATTCGCGCCATCTCTTCACAGACCTCTTACGATCCATCAGAAGATGACCGTTCTCGTCGTTAATGCCAAAGAACTTCTCAATGTCATCTGCTTGGCGACAACAAGCTTTGGCGAGTCGGTAAGGATAACGCTCACCATCGCGCGTTTCCAGTTTTTCGCTCACATCAGCATAGTACGCGGCTTTGGCAGTGGCCACTGCCTTCTTTGCCGCTTTCTTCGCTTCTCGATAATTCCGCCAATTATCGACTGTTTTATCACCGATGAATACGTGATAGAGCCGTTTCTTTTCTCGGACTTTCTCTTTGACATCATCAGTCCACTGTGGCTGTAGACTGATGATGGCTGTGGACTGATGAGGTGTGATCTTCAGCTAGCAGATCAGTGGACGGTGTTGCGTGGCAACCGTCTCGTACGGCACGGCCTTTGCGTCTGTGACAAGGCCTTGGTCGCGACGCCTAACAAGGACATAGTCAATCTGCGTTTTAGCGTTCCCGCTATAAAACGATATGAGGTGGGAGTCACGCTTTCGAAACTTGGTGTTCACGATGGTGAGGTCGTGTGAGTCTGCATACTCAAGTATACGCTCACCATCGGCGTTGCGTGACCCATAGCCAAAACCACCATGACAGCTGTAACCATCTTTCGTTGCTCCGACGTGACCATTAAGGTCACCTGCCACAACAATCATTTCTTGTGACGGCACTTCCGCTGTCTTCTCATCAAGCAGGGACCCGAGTCGTCCTTGGTGTGCTCGGAGCAACCTGTCTGCGGAGCATACGCGGAAAAGAAATGACCTCGTCGCTCTTCTACGGCGACAACAATCTTCATCAAGCGGTCATCGAAACGTTCTACGCTTGCAATCGCGTCACGGAAACTCTCGGAGACGATCATACCGACACCACTGGTGATCCTGCGACTTTCACATAGAACGGCCTTGAAGCAACGTCCTATGTCCCTTGACCTTGAAGCAACGTCCTATGTCCCTTGACTTGCTGCAGGACCACCTCGTCTCCTGCACCGCACAAAAATCTATCTTGCTTCGCTCCAGTGCTTCTACCAACTCGCACGAGCGGCCCGTCAACGTACCCACATTCAACGTTGCTACGCGGGTCTTGCCTACGTTGCGGGACTTTCGGATTAGCTCAGTTTCCCCCCGATGCCGTCCTCGAATCAGGGACCCTCGCATACTTTCCACACTCGCCGGGCCTTGCGAGTGCGCATCGGTTCCTGCGGACGCCGTAGCACTATCTCGAGAACTCTGAAACGTCATCGACCATATGATGTGACACAGGATGTTCGTAGGCCGGCTTGTCACTAGGGCCTGTCGCCTGCATTCTATTGTCCGTGATTGGCTCGGCTCGCAAAAGCAAGCAGTTTCCAGTGGCACCACGTGGAGGAACGGACATCGCCACCTCACTCGCAAACTTCTCCTTCGAATAAATAGCTGCATTATTCGAGTTTACCACAAGCTGCAATTATAAGTAAATATCTTGGTATACCGACCCTGTAATCTCGTCGCGAAGTATTCGATGTGTGTCTTGTACACAAACTGCTACATTTCACAACTGCTTCTGAGCCTAGTAAATTCTTTAATGCAAAAAAGGAAATTTGAAAAATGCGAGCAAGCCGGGCAAGGTAGCAACCGGGGAATGAGAATGTCATTAAAACGAAGATAGTGGAAGAATTCATCAGCAGGAGTTAGTCATCGTCGTGACTGTTCTCTCTACATTGAAATGCAGACGTCCGTCGCGAGCATCATGCTGCAAGCGTTGCTTCGGGCATCGCCAGAACTCGTGTCCCAGGTTGTTTCTTGGTTGAAAGCTTACAGATTACTAAACAGAATGCCCGAGGTGTGTGTTGCTCAGTCAGAAAATCGGACAGGCGAGATTCGGAGTTACCGCGAAGCTTGCTGTTGTCTAATCGCATCAATGAGTCACAACTTCGTGTGCAAAGAAGACGTCTTGTAGAGACAGTTGCTATAGGAGCTTTATTCAAGGAACAACACGGTAATTCCGTCTGCCCTCACATATCCGACCAAGGCAATCGACGAAGTCCCTGGCTTGTCGCGGAGTGGTCTGAATAAATACAGTTTTACTATTCGATGAAAAGATGATAAATTATGGTTGACGCTAATTAATCTCGTCGTGGGATGCGCCACACATTCCACTTCTACGCGTTATCGCTATCTTTTACCCACATTTAGATAGTCTAGCTTATTTGAATGGAAAAGAAAACAGCAACCTTTCCTAGTGCTTGACATCGCGCTACATACCCTTGATAGGCATATGATGGGGTGTACATTATTTGAAGTGCCAACACAATTCACGTGAACTTGAAGTTGAATGAAAACATCAGCTAATTGAGCTAATTTGATTTCGCAACATCTCGACAACTAAAGAATAGTAACGGTGCTTTGAGTAGGACTATTCTTTCCAGGAATTTTGAGGATGAAGTACTGTGGAACAGAATGCTCTACCTGATAAAGATGTTTTGTTGCGATTAAAATTCCATCGCCGAGCGAGACTCGAACCCGCACCTCCTGGTGACAGGGCTCGAATGCTCTATGTACGCCATTACACCACCGGCGCTGTTTGATTGAACACAACATCAACATATCGTGGGAAACAACGTAACTCACCCGTATATCGGGACGAGCCGGCCGCTGATATCAGCATGAAACCAGTCTCGTTCCATAAAGCATAAATTCAAAGCATAAATTTTGATTGACATTTTCGTATCAAGCACCACGTAAGAATCCGAGTAGCCCCTACACGAAAATTTCCAAGAATAAGTAAACTGCATTTACAATTACACACCAATCAAGTAAGGAGCGCAGTATTTTGGTGCACAGCATGACTCATCGCCAGTCCCGACGGCAAGCAACTCGATAGATTGCGCTTTTTGCTTTTTATTACAAGCTACTAGGCTGTCCAATAATTCCTGTCCGACAATTTTCAAAATTCTATAATTTTCCTTAGAAGTGTTATAATATCAGGCAGGTGTAAAAACCTTCTAGAATGTTCTCCAGAGTTCCACGCTAGGTGTATATAAGGCGCAGTCGCCGCGTCTAGCTACCAGTACAAGCTAAAATGGACCAAGGTCGAATTCGTACGTTCGTGTACTACGAGTGGCTGCTGGGCAACGACACGGGCACCGCGGTCGCCAACATCTGCAGAGCGTGCAAGGAGGATGCAGTGTTCCAACGCACAGTCAGGCGCTGGTTCAATCGTTTCGAGAGCGGCGACACGAGCCTCGAGGACAGGGAACACCCGCTGAAGATCATGCTCTGCTGCTGGTAGGACGCCAAGGGCATGCTGTACTTCGAGCTGCTCCCGCAAGGCAGGACGGTCACCGCCTCCATCTACACCGATCAGCTCGAGAAACTAGCCGCAGCCATCCGAGAAATGCGTCCCCGACGGGCCTCGGTCCACCTGCTGCACGACAACGCGCGCCCCCACGTGGCGAAGGAGACCCAGCAGAAGTTCGCGACGCTCGGCTGGGAGATGGTTGCCCATCCGCCGTATTCCACGGACCTCGCCCCCTCCAACTACCACTCGTTCCGCCCACTGAAGCACCATTTGGCCGGAAGAAAATTCACCAACTACGACAACCTCAAATCCGACAACGCGGACTTCTTCGAGTCGCAGCCCCCGGAGTTCTGGGCGAAGGGCATCGGCTACCTGCCCAATCGATGGGCCACTGTTGTGGATAACTGTGGCGATTATATTGTTGATTAGACTTGTTTTTCAATAAAGTTGAAAAAAATTAAAAATGGTGAAATTTTCGGACAAGAACTATTGGACAGCCGAATACATATAACTTTTTTTCATTGCTCGTGCTAAAAGATTAGCACTTTTGTAATCCAACGATTGTTGTGCTTATACTTTTAAGGCAGTAAGTTTTACCTTCTTCTTTTGCATGTGCTAGATCTTCAAATGTGGTTTAGAGTTCATGCGCTTCTATAATAGGGATAGCTGAGCTAAATGAAACTGAACTCGAATTCCCCTACCCCACGGTTCACCAACTGCTGCATGCAGCCGTAGCAGTCCACGTAGTGCTTGAACGGAAACGCACAGATCAAGAACTGAAACGGAATCCTCGATGAATCAGCGACTGCGCCATCTCACAGTACACATACCGTATCCACAGCCTTTAAAGCAGTCAACTGTAGGGCGTGTTCGCATGCTGTGATGTCCTCCAGAATCAGCGGTAGTTGTGGTCCACGCCTTGTGGCCAGTCCTTGGAACGGAACTGAGCATGCCAGGAAGAGGAGGGTGACGAATAAAGCCATCGTCTAATGTAGTGTATTATGATTCTGAAACTATGAGCCGTTTGAAAACGAGAGAAATCGGTGTAGCACGAACGTTGGTTCCAATTGTGTATATCGAGAGCGCCAGAAAAAGCATCGCCTTCTAAGATGGACAAGCGAATGGAAGGAGTTGAAGATATGTAATATTTATTTATTTATTTATTCTTTGAAAAGAAGAAGACTGAATTTCGCAGCGGTGCTGGTTAAATGAACTACCACCGCAGTACGGCAATAAAGGGTTAGGATACTCATGCGGAGTGGCATTGACATGATTTCTCTGGTGTCATTCTATGTTTTACTATTCTAAATCATTCTAGTTATAAGGTTATTCTACTTATAGACCAATTTTGCTTTAAACACGCATTTTTATTAACATTTCGCAGCATGCGCGCGTGCAGCGCAGTCGGAGAATGCGCCGATTGTCGCGTGCGTCCAGTTCCAAGTTCTTGGTTCGGATTTCGCGCCCGGGCTTACCATGTCTTCCACCCTTCCAGGTCGATGGACTGGCATTAGACTTTTTTGAAACAATATGATGCACTGAACAATTTAAAGCACAGATTGCGACTGAAACAACAGCGAAAATGTGAGCACAAAAATTTTCGCAACAAAATGTGAGTCCAAAGACGACAACAAAACATTTGCGGTCAAAGAAAGCACCTCAACAGTTTTTAGAACATTTCAAAACTCTGTGCGGAACATCTCTTCGAAACGAGAGTGGAAGCAAGAATACGAAATTTCCAAATCCACTGAAGGAATAAAACGCTGAGTTGATCATCACCTGGCCACTATGCGCTACCAGGATATCTGGTCGAAGAAGGCGCCTCCCGAAGAAGGATTGGCTAGCGCCGGCCCCTTATACAGATTACTCTCATCTATGTTATATTTATTTTGCCGGGGATATTCCTTTTTATAATTATCATAAGTAGGAATCCCTTTTTTCAGAGCTACTTTTCTTCCCTGAGCTTTTTTCTTTTGTACAGGACACGCCTTCGTGCGCATAGAATTGATTAAAATAAAAGGATAAAAATGGCGTTACTCAATCCTTTTTGGAATTTTACTACGCATTCTACTTCTGTGGGATATCTTGGAGGTGATTTGAATGCGTATTTGACCATACAATGAATTGCGGTGGCCAGCTGATGAACAAGTCAACGCACTATCCTTTAAGGACAAGTCTGGCTCCAATTCATCCACCACGAAGGGATAGAAGGCTTGGTTAGCCTAGGCATAGGGAACTTCAAGTTATCGATTTCTTCTACAGAGCTGCATGTCAGTGTAAATCATGAAGCATACGGTAGGGTTCCCAATTAAGCCTAAGATAATTTAGCTTGAAAAAATTGCAAGAATGAAATGCATTCCGAGAATTAGATGGAGAATCGAGAGCAACCGAGGTTGCGTAAACATGACCGTAGGTTACAGGAATAAGTAGATAATTTTCTTTTTAAACTAAAATGGAAGCCAGCAAGAGAGAACAAAAACAAAATCCTCCTTCACCTCAAGGAACTCTCTTAGTATATGCAGTGAAGTCCTACATTTACTTGTGGTATAATTCTAGAGACTAGCATATTAGGGAACCAGGAATGTCTTCGCAGAAAGGGGAATTTCGGGATCTATCCTAGTCGGGGGTGAAGGGGGAGCGGAGTACACATTGTGTTTTTACTCAGAGTTCCCTTCTTTGAAGTTGTCCAAGAGCTTCACCTGCTGCCCCATGATATTGATAGCTCTTGGACAAATTTAAGTTTGGAAGCTGTATAGCGCGATAGTGCGGAAATAACTGTCACCTTAGGGTTGCACACTCCAGATGAGGATAGATCCAAATTTCAGAGGAGTTCATACTTCCAGCTGGTTCGTCGTTGGGGCACTTTGCCCCGTTTGTTTTGTGGTCTAAATGGTTAAGTGTTGATAAGAGAGAGGTGACACGAAGAAGATGACCTACACAGAATGCTACCTATAGGCCAAAATTTCACAGAGTGTGTGGTGAATGAGGCCGGTTTCAACCGGAACGTTAGGCAAGGATGGTGTCAGCGATGACGGTGAGATGCAACTCCCATTTTCTCTTCAAGAACAACTAAGAAAAAACAGCCATTAAAAACTCAGTCTCATTACTGTGGAGGACACTTTGACACCCATATTTTCGCCGATAAAATCGCAAAAAGCAGCATCACAAAAAAGCCTTAAGTGTGACCATCGGACTAGACCAGCGCAACGAAGCGGTGCAGCACTTCAGAGTAAGGAGCAAAAAAATCCTTTAAACCAATGCTAAATGTAGCTAAAGAGGACAGTGCTCAGTCCTATCAAGAAGTGCGACATATTCTGCATTCTACGTTCATGGTGTGGTGTGAAATCGGCTGGATTAATCGCTCTATTAGGTTGATCAGAAGGGCTTGAGCCGCTTGTCATTTTTCCTCTTTATTGCATATTCAGCATACAAAAGAATTTAGTGAAAAACATATGATTATAAGAACTCAATCACCACCGTTACCACCTAAAGTCTCCCATTTAATAGGCAGGTCAGCGATTCGTTTCTTTCAGAAATTGGGAGACCATAGTTATAAGAAGCTGATGCCTGTCCTTTCATCGTCTTAAAATTTGAAGCATTTTTTTCTTCTTCAGGAGTGAACTTCCGAGAGCGACGAAGTGAATGGTGGCCTAAGGGAACAATGTCAAGAAAATACATATAATGGGTGGGAAACCGTGTCTCAGCTTAGCTTCTTTAGATTTTTCAGCTTTTTTCCAGGACTAGATCGCTAAGGTTTAACTATGACTCTATTCCAAATAGTGAATAGTGATGTTACGAGTTGCGGTCGCGGCATTGTGTCCACTTCTCCATTCATATAGAGCAGCCGAATATCGTGTTGATTCGTACTGTAGAAGCGACGTCAAAAACTCGGCAAGAGGCAACCATGTCACAAACGAAAGCGGAGACTCTGCGCGTCCAGAAACTATATACAGTAAAGGAAACGGAGGCATTCGCAGCCGCAAAAAAAACGATCAGAAATTGAGGTAGCAATACCGGCCATCTCATATGCAACAGCCTAATACTCATTTCGATTACTCAGGACAGTCGTGAAGAAATACCGAAAAATAAGTAACAAAGAAAAGGATGAAGCAGCGATAGTATATCTTATTTTGGGTGCGTCACGTATTCTGCTTTCACGGGAAAATGTAGGGGCAATTTGAATGCTTGTCTGACCTAGATGTACAGGGTGCGCAAGAATTACCCGCACAGGGTACGACCCAGTCCATAACTACTAGCACAACTGGATTTCAGGCTCCATATTGGAATATGTTATACACTTTACACACTTATACCATACGCAAACGCACTCCAAGTTTGAGCTCATGAGTGCTTATAGAATGGTAATGGCAAAGCGAAATCCGAAACGATCGGCCATCATCAGCCTGCACATTTCTGGTCGCATCGCTGTTCTTATCGCTAATGTTCTCAATGTTCCTCCACGAGCGGTGTATGATGCCATAAAACGATAAAGGAGCTTGGTACTTTATAAGGCAGATCTGGATGAGGTAGGAGATGGACTGTTATCACTCCGGAAACGACAAAAAAAGGTTCGCGAGCGGACTCGTAATCCTCGCCTTTCGATGCGAAAAATGGCTCAGAAACTCAATATTTCTGCAAGCAGTGTTAGAACCACAGTCAGGAAGAAACTTAAAGATGTATCCATATCGTATTCAACGTGTTCACATGCTCACTCAAAGAATGAAAGCGCAGCGACTACGAAGGTGCAAGAACTTGCTGGAGCGGTTGGCGAATGGCACGCACCGCGCGATCGTTTTTTTTTCTGATGAGAAAGTCTTCACCCTGGAACCCATTCGTCAAAATGATCGCATTCTCTCACAGAATATTGGAGCTGCTATCCGAGATGGGAAACTGGTCGGTAGAACGGCACATCCGGTTTTAGTTATGGTTTGGGTACAATTACTTCAGACGGCAAGTCTTCATTAGTTTTTGTCGAATCTGGTGTCGAAATTAACAAGGACGAGTACCAAAAAATGACTTTGGAGGATGTACTGAAACCGTGGGCCGACGCAAACTTCGAAAATGGCAGATGGCGTTTCTAGCAAGACTCTGCGCCTGCACAGAAGGCGACGACAACACAACAGTGGTGCAAGTACTCCCGGGCTTCATTGCGCACGTAACTGGCCTTCGAACTCAAAGGATTTAAATCCCCTTGACTTCTCAGTCTGGTATGTTAATAAGAGCAAAGTTTGCTCTACTCCACACGCAAGTTTGGATTCTCTGAAAGCTTCTCTGACTGAAGCATGGAACGAAATGAGCGAAGACTACCTCCGTGCCACGTGTGATACGTTCGTTGCTCGTCTAAGGACTTGTGTTCGTAAGAAAGGCGGCCACTCCGAATGACTTTGATATGTTCTTATTATTAAGTGGATAAAAAAGTTATATGTCAATTTTCGTTGTCCGCAGTTGTGTTGAAGTTACGCTGTGATATCTTTGTGCGGGTAATTTTTGCGCACCCTGATGTTATATGTCGCAATGACGGGCAGCATTGAGAGATGTGAGCGCCCCATCCAATCAAACAGCATTGAGTGGGCGCACCATTCAGAGAGGACATGTGCGGTTGGTACCTTTATCGGGGCCCCTTTTATAGGCCCATCCTTTTATAGGCCCATGCACTACGGAAAAAGTATGGTTACTTCAAATGATTTGATATTGTTGTTCGTATGTTGTGATAATAAATATTTCATGCCCCAAATGTACGAGAACTTATGCACCAATCTAATACAATAGGGAAAGGTTAATCCTGATTTTTTTGTACTTTTAGATGAAATCCTAAGCTTATCCTTCTCTCTTATGCTCCCATACATAATCTCAATCATGAACTCGTCACTTTAAGGACATTACCTATAGGTGTCTTAATCGTTGGTCTTTTTTGAAATTGGCAAGTCTTTTTTGTCACGTCTCCTAACACATTTCCATCTCCTTCTCTTAGAAATATTCAGCACGTTACTGTACCCAAGAGAATGAGACCGAGTCGCCATCCGAAGTAGTTTGTATTGGAATTCGACAGCAGTTCCTCTAGTGGTTCCTCTAAGGTCGGCGCGACTATCCTCACCATCAAGCCGCTTCAAGTGTTCAGAGGCATATACCTCAACTTATGTGCCCATACGGATGGGGAACGTTCCGAACGCTATGCTTTATATAGCGACTCCTCTCCCCTGATAACAGGTTCGTTCCGAAGCGAGTCAGGAAATACGGCAACAACAAGGAGATTCCTTCAAACGATAGACGAAGCCTCGAACGCTAATGAGAAAAATGCTTCACTTCCGGAACGAAGACGCTGCGTGTTTCCTCTCCAGCGTCTATTCTACAAATAAGACGCTTCCTCCGACATTCGCGAATCTACCCAATTTGCTTATGCTGTTCTACATGTTGTCTGCGTGAGTACCATGCCGTCGACGCACTGGAGATTTTTCAAATGATTTCTGACCAGACTTCTAATAAATATATAATCCGAGAGTTAATAAAAATGCCAAAAACAAATCATAAAAGTTCAATTTTTCACAGCTCGTCTCCTTTATGCTTATTCTTCCTACCAATTGTACTCCATGATATTTTGGACGAGTGCATGCACTCCACTCTCATGATAGGAACGAAGAGGGTAGAGAATCGAGATACTCATCCAGTAGTTGGAATCCTCTACTTTAACGGGATATAGAAAAAAATTCAAACACGATAGATGGTCGTCCAAAGGTGATATGGAGGAAACAGAGTTTATCCAATGCTTTGTAATTAGCAACGATAATGACGAAGAAGGGTAATGGGATAGACAAAAAAGTTAGTTTTCTTCCAAGTGTTATCCTTCTCGTTAAAGCAGTTACCTCGTCCAGTGTTCTATACTGGATGAATGTCAAGTTCTACAACAAAAACTTAACCGAGTAAAAAGACCAGGGATGCACCAAATTTGGTTTGAAGCACTGTTTGCATATAGCTTGTAGGTTACAGTGGAGCAGCAATATTCATAATGGACCATTCCGGCTTGATAAGAGCGTTTAGATCGTGCGGGCCAGGGGTGCACACAAAGTTCTGTGCGTTAAATTATTTTAACGAATTTTTTAACGGAAATTTTTCGTTAAATTTCCGGCAAATCGTTAAATTCCGTTAAAAAATACAATTATCTGCAAACTGTTGTTTAAAATGAAAAAAATCAAAGAGAACGTTATATGTTCCATCTAACTTCAACAGATCAGTAATTAAAGTTCAAGGAATGTGATCATGTTCAAGGAGTGTGACACTACAATGTAGCTTAAACAATTCATCAGTGTGGCGTGGACAGTAAAATAAACAAACCTTCGGCAACAAATTATTATATCTTTAAGGTGTGGAGTAATAGCAGGAATGGGATTATCAATCAAGGGAACGGTACTTAGTGGGCTGGTGCCTGCATTGACAAGGGATCTTAAAATGTAAGATCAGGTAGACCCAGAGGTTCCTCTCCCTTTCCTGGTTCTTTGCGAAACCGTTTTGTGTGAGTGCTATACGAGCGTGTACAATCTCGACGTGGGAACCAGCTCGCTAAGTGCAGAAAGAAAAAAAAAAGAAAAAATACAATTATTAGGGGGGGGCCAGAAGTAATGAGACACCCCATGCCGTGTCCATATATCTTGTGGCTGAAGTCTGGTTTTGTGCTTGTCGTATTTGTATGTTTGTATGCTACTTATTCGTGCAAATCTTCCCCAATTCCCAACCCCGAGCAGCCTGGGCTCAATATTCGCGCAAGATGAGAAGTACGTCTTCTACCTTAACCCTGCCAAGCAGCCAGTCTGGGTGAGGCCTGCGGACCCGTTACCGACCTTCGTTCGGCGGGATGTTCACGGCGAGAAGCACCTTCTGAGCTTTTGAGTCTGCGCCCATGGACCGGTATGCTGGAAGCTGTTTTCCAAAAGCACGACTATGGAGTCCGAGGCCATGGTAAACGAAAGAGAAGAGATGGACCTGCTCGCTCTTATTCATTCGCAGCGCTTCAAGAAGGCTCTCCTCTTTGACAACGCCGCACCCCATCGGGAACAAGTAACCACGGATAAGCTTGGCCAGCTGGGCTACGTTCACATGCCTCACCCACCGTATTTGCTGGACATCTCTCCATGCGACTACCACTACTACTTGAGCCTCCAGGGCTTCCTAGTCGGAAGGGACACAAGAATCCAAGCAGTCCTTGACAAGCATGTCGAGCAGTTGATCAACACCAGGCTCAAGCAGTTCTAGAAGGATGGGATCAGGAAGTTGGCTAAGCGATGGCAGCAAGGTCATTGCCCTTAATGGCAAATACATTCCTCAGCATCGTTGAGTTGTAATTGAGTTATAGAGAGATAAAGATTTTTTCATTTTGTCTCATTACTTTTGCCCCCCCCCCCCCCCTAATAAAAACCTATGAGTAGAATGTTGACGCGTTGACGAACGTACGATTTTCGCGTACCCAGTGCGTGAGACCAATCGATTGCTTTACACCGTCGGAACTCTGACACGACATCGTGTCACACGATCCCACACGGCCGAAAGGGTGTGTCACTGTCAAAGACGTCCAGAAAAGTAGCTTTCCGATTTTTTTTGGTGGCGTGTAGCGAAGTCTCAGGGGGGCCGGCTTTTGCATGCATATCCTCCGATTTCCCGCCGTGCCAACCAAGCCTTCCACCCCTCGGTGAGTTTTCGGTCAGTGAATCGGTACCAGACTTGTCTGGGAAGGATAAAGCGCTGACGTCTTCATCGCCTGACCACCACAGGTGATTTAGTGCATGGCCAATTACGCATTCAAATCGTCTCCTGAACATCCTGTAGAAGTAGAATGCGTGGCGCATCCCAGAAGGGATTGAGTGACGGCGTTTTCTATCCCTTCCCTAGCGCTTTTCTCAAATCATTTAAAATACATCCACCGACTGAAAACATTCTCTCCTTTTCGACTGCTTTAGGTGGCGAGCAAAGTATTCTGGGAGAAGCAGCGCCAAGTGAAGATAAACATATCTTTCGAGGAGGTCAGGCCACTAGCTTTGTGGATTTGTTAAAAACATTAAAATATTCTTGCTGATATCAGTAGTTTTTTAGGAATAGTCCTGATTGGGAGGATGAGACCTTCAATATTAGTGAAGACTGAGGGGAATGTGATAAACATACTGAGAACAAAGGTCCGTTAAAAATTCCGTTAAATTCCTAAAAATTTCCGTTAACTCGTTAAGCCGGATTTTAACGGAAATGCCGTTAATTCGTTAAATTCGTTAAATCATTAACCGTTAAATGTGTACCCTGGTGTGGGTAGCTTTGCAGCCCGCGTCGGTGCGCCTCTTGCGGAATTTTATTCCTCAGTTGTTCCGGACAAAACATTGGACAACAACTTTTCTAGGCTATATAGTATAGTAGCTTCGAGCGAATGGAATAATTTCGAACGAATAATCGAATAAATTCGATGGGGTACGGCGCAGCACGCGTTTGGGGGTCTTGTACGCCCGCGATGCTTCTGGAGCCGGTGGCTCGGAGCGCGGTGGGTAGAGGGTTGACTCGTGTGAGGGAGGTCAGCGGTTTGGTTACTCTGCGCTGCTGCATTTTTTCATTTCAACTGATTGGTTGAGATTTGGGGATTCTGAATTCTACACCATTTTCAGACGTTTTCTGCGGCGCATTTTTCCAGCTGTACGCTGTGGTATTCAACATGGTGGTAAATGTTCAGAACCAGTGATACACAGGTACAAAGTGCCTGTGTAGTGAATCGCGGTGTCGTCCTCCATGGTTATGAGCACGCAACCGAAATCCAATTGAAGACGTACTCTTTCCTCCGAAGCAAGTGTTCCACCCGAAAACGTTGTCATATGCCCAGTGCTTGCTTGCCTCTCCACGTCAATCAGTTCATCTTGCGGATCCCAATCTTCCTCTTCTTCTTTCACCACATTGAGCTGTTCGTCTTCGTCAATTTCACGTTGACGTGCTTCGAAGTGCTTGAGTATCAAGGTGGCCATCCGTTCGGCCTGCTTGATTTCTTCCCTCGAAGATTCCTTGTCTAAAGGTGGGTCACACTTCAGCGTGCGCAGGTGGATCACCACTCGACTGTCGGCGGACATTGTTGGTGCTAGGTTTTAGAAAACCTTTAGCAGACCTGTGATTTCCAGGTGACAGGCAGACATGAGGGAAAGAGTGTATCGATACCGTTTGGCTTAATTTGCGGGATCCGCACACCCCGTTTCTCATTTGAACCACCTCCGACGTCACAACGTGGTCTCCTTTGAAAATCCGAGCAGGATGGTTTTTCCCGAGGCCTTTGGTCCGTGTATGGAAACAGACTATGAGGAGTCTGTAGCCTTTATACGCTACCCGTATGGTGCCCAGTGGTGCTTCATGCACTTTGTACCTGTGTACCACTGGAACATTTGTACATCACCATGTTGAATACCACAACATGGAAAATGTGCAGAAGACGTCTGAAAATGGTATAGACGTCAAAATCCCCCAAATCTCAACCGGTCAGTTGAAATGCAGAAACGCAGCAACGCAGAGGAACCAAACCCCGAGCTTCCTCGCACGAAGCAACCGCACTTTCACTGCGCTCCGAGCCACTGCCTGCAGAAGCATCGCGGGCGTACAAGACTCCCAAACGCGTGCTGCGCCGTATCCCATTGTGACCCCCTACTCCTTGGGATTAACGACTTGGCAAAAAATAAACACATTTTCAAACCAATTGAGGGGTGAGGATTCTCCCTATATGACTCGCTGCCCCCGTTCAGACATACGCTTCAGACCCTTCATTTGTGAGATCTTGTAAGTATTGGATCTTTTTGCATACAACGGATCCCGTAGCAGCTTCCGCATCCAGTATCCCAATATAAAATCGAAAAGTGCGTGAAAAAGTTTCAAACTCTCTTTTTTACTAAGATGTTCGTTGGTTACAAATGATTCCCCCAGGCCTATCAGAGTTACCAAATGCTCTTGTTTTTCGCTTAGGAAGGTAGAGATAATTCTAACACTACATTTCGCTGGCAACATTTAGTCTTTCGCTCTCCTTGGCCTCTAATTCATAGCTCTGATATCCCTTAATCTCGTGTAGGGAAACATTTTGTTGTGGTGTAATTGTTTCTGTTTCTTATTCCCATCTCACTTTTCTTTTGTCCCTATTTTCCTATTTTTCGTTCCGCAGTCTTCCGCACTCTTCCTTCTTTCCTGCTCATGACTTTTGCTCCTTACTTTTCTTTCATGGCAGTTCTGTCCAGTCGTCTGTCTAGCACTGAAAAACCTCGCTTTCTTTCCTCTTCCTACACCAGACGTTACGCTGGCGTTGATGAAGTGATGCAGTGGACAGACCTACTAATGGTAAGCTGATATCCGGAACCGTCTTCGATTGCGACTTGCAGTGTTTGCTCTTTTCCACTGCTCTTCTCCATCAACAGCTCCACTAATCAGCTCTTCAGCCCCTAATTGTTTGCCTTATCCTACTATATATAAGCGAGAACGGTCGATTGTCTGTGTGTGAGTGAGTGCGTGTGTGTATGTGTTTGTTTGTACAGAAGCGTTGAGAAGACGTGTCACCGATGTCCCACCAAGGACGTTCGGGTTGAGGAGAGGCGTCACCGATGTCGCGCGAGGGTTCCGGAATCAGACGACGTGTTAGCAGTGAAGGTGGGACAAGTAATGAGAGACCGGAGAAGGATGGGGTTCCAGTTAGTGGGGCCGGTAAAGGGTTGACCAATAAAGGAGGGACCAGTGAATGTGGGATCAGCAGTGGGACCGGTGAGGGGGATCCAGTGAAGGGGGAACCGATGAAGGAGGGGGAGGGGTTCAGTGAAGAGGGGACCGGTGAAGGTGAGGAGAGGGGTCCAGTGAAGGGGGGACCGGTAAAATGTTGACCAGTGAAGAGGAGACCAGGTGAAGGGGAGGCCGGTGAGGAAGGTACCAGTAATGGGGATCGGTGAATGGGGGAAGGGGTCCAGTGAAAGGAGGGAGGCCGAAAAAGGGTCGATGAATAAAAGGGACAGTAACAGTAATGGGGTCGGTGAAGGATAGGATGACCAGTGAAGAGGGGACCAATAAAGGGAAGTCCAGTAAGGGGGGAGCAGTAGTAGGGGCCGACGAAAGGGAAGAGGAAAACAGTGAAGGGTGAACCGGAAAAGGGCTGACAATAAAGGGGAACCAGTGATAAGGGACCAGTTAAGGGGGGTCCAGTGGAGGTGATGGACCTGTTTTGCCCTATTCCGCTATACCATTCTATATAGCATAACCGGTTTTTTAATGAATGAGAGAAGGCCTAAAAAGGAGAAGAAGACGTTCGGGGTGTTCTATTTTCCGGGTTTGGGGCGAAGCCCCAACCAGACGTTTGGCGGCCGGCAGGCCGTTGAACGTCAGGTATCAAAATATCTTCCTTCTCCTTGTTTTTCCAGTAAATTTTTCCCTTTTCTGCCAATAATCCATAACGCTGTTGAGCTTTAGTTTGTTGAGGTTTCTTGTTTTTTGGTATATGTCGCTTAGTTGAGCAGCATTGGTAGGTGGACCAATCAGACTGATGGAATGGGCATGCCATTTAGAGAGCGCATGTGCAGTTGGTACCCTGATAGGCTGACATGTGTTGGTTCTGTGCTCTGTTTGGTTACTATTGGCTGGCGCGCTCCCACCTACCGATGCTGCTCACCTACGCGACATGTACCTTTTTTACCATGCCATGTTACTAATCATGCTGTGTCTATAGGATTCCTTTACTATAAAACTGTGCGTGCATTTATGTGCAAATAGATAACATAATATAATAAATAAATCAGGATAGAACACAGCCTTGCCCGTCGGCTCAACATCGCAACCCACTGCTTGGGTCAGATGCGTAATTCAAATTGCTTTCACAGTATCTTGGAGAAGTATAATACTACTGACGCATACTACAAAGAAATTGACTACAGCCAACATTTGCCCTTATATCCTTTATCCAAGTGCATAGGGCAATATTTGATTTCTTTCCGGCCGTCCATGATCAACAGCATGTCACGTGGTGGGTTACATGGCAACTTACTTTGTAGACCCACTCGTCAAATGGATTAGAACGTCCTCTTCTTTCTAGCTGTTTTTTGAAGCACTGCATTAGCTGGTCGTGCTTCTTACTACATCTCGAACAATTTCAGCGTCATTTGTTTGACTGTGCAGCATTCAAGATGAATTCATCCAAATGCGCTCAGTTTGCGGGGAATGCCATCACCTTCCCAACATGTTAGGAAGACATTTCCTTCCTCCATTTGAACGTTGGCAAGCGAGCTTTTACTCTCCATAAGAAACCAACTGAATTCAACAAAGCAAACTCCCAATGAATTAGCGAGCGTGCTTTTCTGTTCTCAGCAGTGATGTGATCGGAGGCACAAATGTCAATGTGCAAGAGCTACTGTAGCACCGCTAGCAAAAGGAATAATGTAGTGCTCTGTCGATGAGATGATGAGGCAATACGCCAAATAATATGTGTGCGCATTGGCTGGGCAAATAGAGTACCGGACGCGTCTTTTGAACAGACGCCGAAAAAACCGCACTTTTGCGGTTTTTGCGTCTTTTTGCTATAACTCGCCAAAATGTCATCCATTTGAAAAATCAAGAGTATGTTTGAGCTCAGAAGATCGAGCTCTATCGTTTGATGTATATATATTTCATATGAGAGATCAAAAATGGCCAAAACTGAAAACTTGCGCTCAATTGAGAAGGCCGGCCGCGGACGAGTTGTCGGCCGCAAGGCGTCGAAAACCGTTGCATGCTCCCAATTCCTCTAATTTGAGGTTTTTTGAGAATCGGTTGGTACCGTTCGATTCGTCTCGTCGAGATCTACACAACCATGTATACAGTTTCGCCAGACTACCGCATTTTCGCAGTGGGTGGTCAAAGATGACTAGAGCAGACTTTTTGCCACTGGGGAAGCTTATATTCCAGGACTTGCATGTTCTCGGAGCATCTCAAGCATGACGTAAAGTGTTTGGTCATGCCAGGAATCCTCTAAGAGTGCGCCGTGCACAATGCATATAGGATCGAACCTATCAATCGAGGGGAGGGGGACAGTTTGTAGAGTGAGCATTTAGGGAGATTTATGAGAAGTTCTCAGGCGCCCTATTCAGGAATTGCTGTACTCTGTTTCGGCTTTGGAGTGCGCCGTGCACAACGTATATGGGATCGAACCCATCAATCGAGTGGGCGCGACCGCTCGCAAAGTGCAAGTTGTGGACTTTGTAGGTAGTAGAAATTTCAAGAAGCGCGCTGAAACATAGCGACCTAGCTTAAAACTGGACAAAGTTACAGCGGTGCGAAAATGCAGGTTGGGCATGTGTGACACGATTTTTTCAGAATTCGGTCGACCGCTGCGGGTACATGAGGCGAGTTAACGGCATGCAAACTCGCAGGCGAGCAAAGCACCGAAGGCACTTCACGATGATATGCTCCTAGCTCTCCAGCTGCCTAAACTGCTTTAGAACTAACTGCCATTTTCGAGCAGCGAAGGGCGACGGTGAAGCTTCTTCCGCCCTAACTCGCCCATATTCGAGTTTTCGAGCCCCAGCCAGGGTACCATTTTGTTCACCTCGAAAAGCCCTATCGAACGGTAACAATCTCGCCCAATTTTGAAAGCATCGATTTTTTGACAGTTTCTCATCGAAGACGGCTTCTAGGCCGCGCCAGACGGACGATGACGTCATCGAAAACCGATGTTTCCGAAATTGGCCGAATTTGGTACCGTTTCATAGAGTTTTTCGTGCTGAATTGAACGGTTTCGCTGCTAGCAGAAAGAACTGTAATCTGGGCGAGTAAGAGCGCGGAGAACATCGACCGTTGTTGTGCTAAATTAGACGCACAGGCGTGTTCTGAGCGCGATAATTCTGTCATTTTTGAATCTTTCGGGCAGCAACTTGTGGATTTTGTAAGCAGTAATATGCTCTAGTGAAGAGCCAAAGCATAGCAAATCATGTTACGAAAGGGCAAGGTTACGGCGGTGTGAATATGCAGGTTGGGCATGTGTGACACGATTTTTTCAGAATTCGATCGACTGCTGCGGGTACACAAGGCGAGCTAACGGCATGCAAACTTGAGGACGAGTAAAGCACCGAAGGCACTTTATGATGCCGTGCTCGTAGCTCTCTAGATGCCTAAACTGCTTTAGCACAATCTGCCATTTTGGAGCGGCGGAGGGCGAAGGCGAAGTTCCTTCCGCCCTTACTTGCCCACATTCGAGTTCTCGAGCCCCAGCCAGGGTACCATTTTGTTCACCTCGAAAAGCCCTATCGAACGGTATCAATCTCGCCCAATTTTGAAAGCATCGATTTTTTGACAGTTTCTCATCGAAGACGGCCTCTAGGCCGCGCAAAACGGACGATGACGTCATCGAAAACCGATCTTTCCGAAATTGGTCGAGTTTGATAGCGTTTCATAGAGCTTTTCGTGCTGAATTGAGCGGTGTTTCTACGAGTGGCGAGAACTGTTATCTGGGCGAGTAAGAGCACGGAGAACATGGACCGTTGTTGTGCTAAATTGCACGCGCGGGCGTGCTCGGAGCGCGATAACTCTGTCAGCCTCCTATCTTTCTGGTTGGAGCGTGTGGATTCCGTAGGCAGTAATATGCTCTAGTAAAGTGCCAAAGCACATCAATTTATCTTACGAATAGGCCAGGCCGTCTTCGATGAGAAACTGTCAAAAA